>JAAAWM010011963.1:0-133302 GCA_036873465.1 Thinopyrum obtusiflorum | reverse complement strand
AAAACAAAAAAAAACTAGGAAAAAATAAAAAAAATGCCACCTACTGGGCCACCACGGCCTGAATACGACTAGAAACCCATCCATGGGCCAGGATTCAGGCCCGCAGAAGGCCCAGTAGGCCCACAGGCATAGCAGTGTTAGATTTGGCCCATAGGCCTGCAATTCAGAGGAGCTCGAGGCAGAAGAGGCAACGAAGCTTATAAACTGGTGTCGAACGCTCTCAACTAGCGAGGTGGGACTAAACTCCCACCGCACCACGCCAGTGCAAGGCCTTTGGTCCCGGTTGTTAGCACCAACCGGGACCAATGTCCCCCTTTAGTCCCGGTTGGTGCCACCAACCGGGACCAATGGTCAGTTTTCGGCAGCCCAAAGGGCAGGAAGCGGCGGCCTTTGGTCCCGGTTGGTGGCACCGACCGGGACCAATGTCCACCTTTAGTCCCGGTTGGTGCCACCAACTGGGACCAATGGTCAGTTTTCGGCAGCCCAAAGGGCGGGAAGTGGCGGCCTTTGGTCCCGGTTGGTGGCACCAACCGGGACTAAAGGGGGGCATTGGTCCCGGTTTGTGCCACGAACCGGGACCAATGCCCTGGGTATATAGGTGGCACTTAGCAATTTTGCATAGTTCATCACCACAGTTGCCGCCGACGACGCCGAGCACATCGACGCCGCCAGGCTGCCCCACCGTCGCCGTCGCCCGCGCCCCTGCCCCGGCCCACCACCGCCGTCGCCGTCGGGGGGGGGGGGGGGGGGGGGGGGGGGGGGGGGGGGGGGGGGGGGGGGGGGGGGGGGGGGGGGGGGGGGGGGGGGGGGGGGGGGGGGGGGGGGGGGGGGGGGGGGGGGGGGGTGCCTCGTCCAAACATTATAGTGTGGCATGAAACCCTTGTAAAGCAGGTGGGTGTGAAGAATTTTTCGGTCAGAGTAAGACTTCGTATTCCCACATGTAGGGCATGGACAACACATAAAACCATTCTGCTTGTTTGCCTCAACCACTTCGAGAAAATCATGCACGCCCTTAATGTACTCGGAGGTGTGTCTGTCACCGTACATCCATTGTCGGTTCATCTGCGTGCATTATATATAATTAAGTGTGTCAAAATAATGATTAAAAATAAAAAAGAGGCGCAATGCGCGTTGATTTCCTTCAAGCCTTTCGGAATAGTGTAGACTGCACTGCACATAGCTCGATGCAGTCTACCTTATTCCTCAAGGCTTGAAGCTAAGCAACGTGAGCATTGCGCCTCTTCTTCATCGTCTCTGCACTCAGGGCTTATAAACCGCTCCTAGTGCCTCTCAGCTAGCGAGGTGGGACTAAAAAACTGCTTAGCTAGTAAGAAACTCTAGTACCGGTTCATGCCACGAACAGGTACTAAAGGTGCTCGTGGGGCCACAGCCTCATTAGTACCGGTTCGTGGCACCAACAGGGACCAAAGGGTGGAATTGGTCCCGGTTCGTGCCACCAACCGGGACCAATGGCCTTGCACAGCGGCGTGGTGGTGAGTTTAGTCCCACCTCGCTAGTTAAGAGAGAGCCGCACCTGTTTATAAGGTGCGGTGCGCCTGAGCTGTCGAGCTCCTCTCTAAAGCAGGCTTACGGGCCTAACCTCTCTGTACATGCCTGTGGGCCTACTGGGCCTTCTGCGGGCCTGAATCCTGGCCCATGGATGGGTTTCTAATCGTATTCAGGCCGTGGTGGCCCAGTAGGTGGCATAATTTTTAATTTTTGGCCTGTTATTTTTCATGCATTTACTAATTATTTTGAGCTATAAGACCCTAAAATTGAAAAGCATTTCAAATGAACTCTGAAAAGGTTGAAAGTTGGCATGGTATCATCATTTCATCCACATAGCATGTGCAAGAAAGTTGAGAGGGTTACGGCAAAAACTAGATGCACTTCTTGTACAAAACGGACAATGGTATCATACTCGTCTATTACAAAGTTGGCATGGTATCATCATAATAGTTGCGGGAGAAAGTCTTCACTTTTTCTTCTCTTGTGTCATTTGCTTATTGCGCCGTAACCATGGATAATCTTCATCGTTTATCAGGATGCTTGGGTCAGCCTTGACTTTGAAGGGAGGAATTTCATGAAACTTTTCATAATCTTCAAACATGTCTGTCTTGCCCTCCACTCCCACAATATCCCTTTTTCCTGAAAGAACTATGTGCCGCTTTGGCTCATCGTATGATGTATTCGCTTCCTTATCTTTTCTTTTCCTCGGTCTGGTAGACATGTCCTTCACATAGATAACCTGTGCCACATCATTGGCTAGGACGAACGGTTCGTCAGTGTACCCAAGATTGTTCAGATCCACTTTTGTCATTCCGTACTGTGGGTCTACCTGTACCTCGCCTCCTGACAGATTGACCCATTTGCACTTAAACAAAGGGACCTTAAAATCATGTCCGTAGTCAAGTTCCCATATGTCCATTATGTAACCATAATATGTGTCCTTTCCCCTCTCGGTTGCTGCATCAAAGCGGACACCGCTGTTTTGGTTGGTGCTCTTTTGATCTTGGGCGATCGTGTAAAATGTATTCCCATTTATCTCATATCCTTTGTAAGTCAATACAGTCGAAGATGGTCCCCTGGACAACGAGTACAACTCATCACAAACAGTGGTGTCACCTCTCAGACGTGTTTCCAACCAACTGCTGAAAGTCCTGATGTGTTCACATGTAATCCAGTCGTCACACTGCTCCGGGTGTTTGGAGCGCAGACTGTTCTTGTGTTCATCGACATACGGGGTCACCAAGGTAGAGTTCTGTAGAACTGTGTAGTGTGCTTGAGACCAAGAATATCCGTCCCTGCATATTATTGAGTCCCCCCCTCCAAGCGTGCCTTTTCCAGTCAGTCTCCCCTCATACCGCGATTTAGGGAGACCTATCTTCTTAAGGCCAGGAATGAAGTCAACACAAAACCCAATGACATCCTCTGTTTGATGGCCCATGGAGATGTTTCCTTCTGGCCTAGCGCGGTTACGGACATATTTCTTTAGGACTCCCATGAACGGGGGGGGGGGGGGGGGGGGGGGGGGGGGGGGGGGGGGGGGGGGGGGGGGGGGGGGGGGGGGGGGGGGGGGGGGGGGGGGGGGGGGGGGGGGGGGGGGGGGGGGGGGGGGGGGGGGGGGGGGGGGGGGGGGGGGGGGGGGGGGGGGGGGGGGGGGGGGGGGGGGGGGGGGGGGGGGGGGGGGGGGGGGGGGGGGGGGGGGGGGGGGGGGGGGGGGGGGGGGGGGGGGGGGGGGGGGGGGGGGGGGGGGGGGGGGGGGGGGGGGGGGGGGGGGGGGGGGGGGGGGGGGGGGGGGGGGGGGGGGGGGGGGGGGGGGGGGGGGGGGGGGGGGGGGGGGGGGGGGGGGGGGGGGGGGGGGGGGGGGGGGGGGGGGGGGGGGGGGGGGGGGGGGGGGGGGGGGGGGGGGGGGGGGGGGGGGGGGGGGGGGGGGGGGGGGGGGGGGGGGGGGGGGGGGGGGGGGGGGGGGGGGGGGGGGGGGGGGGGGGGGGGGGGGGGGGGGGGGGGGGGGGGGGGGGGGGGGGGGGGGGGGGGGGGGGGGGGGGGGGGGGGGGGGGGGGGGGGGGGGGGGGGGGGGGGGGGGGGGGGGGGGGGGGGGGGGGGGGGGGGGGGGGGGGGGGGGGGGGGGGGGGGGGGGGGGGGGGGGGGGGGGGGGGGGGGGGGGGGGGGGGGGGGGGGGGGGGGGGGGGGGGGGGGGGGGGGGGGGGGGGGGGGGGGGGGGGGGGGGGGGGGGGGGGGGGGGGGGGGGGGGGGGGGGGGGGGGGGGGGGGGGGGGGGGGGGGGGGGGGGGGGGGGGGGGGGGGGGGGGGGGGGGGGGGGGGGGGGGGGGGGGGGGGGGGGGGGGGGGGGGGGGGGGGGGGGGGGGGGGGGGGGGGGGGGGGGGGGGGGGGGGGGGGGGGGGGGGGGGGGGGGGGGGGGGGGGGGGGGGGGGGGGGGGGGGGGGGGGGGGGGGGGGGGGGGGGGGGGGGGGGGGGGGGGGGGGGGGGGGGGGGGGGGGGGGGGGGGGGGGGGGGGGGGGGGGGGGGGGGGGGGGGGGGGGGGGGGGGGGGGGGGGGGGGGGGGGGGGGGGGGGGGGGGGGGGGGGGGGGGGGGGGGGGGGGGGGGGGGGGGGGGGGGGGGGGGGGGGGGGGGGGGGGGGGGGGGGGGGGGGGGGGGGGGGGGGGGGGGGGGGGGGGGGGGGGGGGGGGGGGGGGGGGGGGGGGGGGGGGGGGGGGGGGGGGGGGGGGGGGGGGGGGGGGGGGGGGGGGGGGGGGGGGGGGGGGGGGGGGGGGGGGGGGGGGGGGGGGGGGGGGGGGGGGGGGGGGGGGGGGGGGGGGGGGGGGGGGGGGGGGGGGGGGGGGGGGGGGGGGGGGGGGGGGGGGGGGGGGGGGGGGGGGGGGGGGGGGGGGGGGGGGGGGGGGGGGGGGGGGGGGGGGGGGGGGGGGGGGGGGGGGGGGGGGGGGGGGGGGGGGGGGGGGGGGGGGGGGGGGGGGGGGGGGGGGGGGGGGGGGGGGGGGGGGGGGGGGGGGGGGGGGGGGGGGGGGGGGGGGGGGGGGGGGGGGGGGGGGGGGGGGGGGGGGGGGGGGGGGGGGGGGGGGGGGGGGGGGGGGGGGGGGGGGGGGGGGGGGGGGGGGGGGGGGGGGGGGGGGGGGGGGGGGGGGGGGGGGGGGGGGGGGGGGGGGGGGGGGGGGGGGGGGGGGGGGGGGGGGGGGGGGGGGGGGGGGGGGGGGGGGGGGGGGGGGGGGGGGGGGGGGGGGGGGGGGGGGGGGGGGGGGGGGGGGGGGGGGGGGGGGGGGGGGGGGGGGGGGGGGGGGGGGGGGGGGGGGGGGGGGGGGGGGGGGGGGGGGGGGGGGGGGGGGGGGGGGGGGGGGGGGGGGGGGGGGGGGGGGGGGGGGGGGGGGGGGGGGGGGGGGGGGGGGGGGGGGGGGGGGGGGGGGGGGGGGGGGGGGGGGGGGGGGGGGGGGGGGGGGGGGGGGGGGGGGGGGGGGGGGGGGGGGGGGGGGGGGGGGGGGGGGGGGGGGGGGGGGGGGGGGGGGGGGGGGGGGGGGGGGGGGGGGGGGGGGGGGGGGGGGGGGGGGGGGGGGGGGGGGGGGGGGGGGGGGGGGGGGGGGGGGGGGGGGGGGGGGGGGGGGGGGGGGGGGGGGGGGGGGGGGGGGGGGGGGGGGGGGGGGGGGGGGGGGGGGGGGGGGGGGGGGGGGGGGGGGGGGGGGGGGGGGGGGGGGGGGGGGGGGGGGGGGGGGGGGGGGGGGGGGGGGGGGGGGGGGGGGGGGGGGGGGGGGGGGGGGGGGGGGGGGGGGGGGGGGGGGGGGGGGGGGGGGGGGGGGGGGGGGGGGGGGGGGGGGGGGGGGGGGGGGGGGGGGGGGGGGGGGGGGGGGGGGGGGGGGGGGGGGGGGGGGGGGGGGGGGGGGGGGGGGGGGGGGGGGGGGGGGGGGGGGGGGGGGGGGGGGGGGGGGGGGGGGGGGGGGGGGGGGGGGGGGGGGGGGGGGGGGGGGGGGGGGGGGGGGGGGGGGGGGGGGGGGGGGGGGGGGGGGGGGGGGGGGGGGGGGGGGGGGGGGGGGGGGGGGGGGGGGGGGGGGGGGGGGGGGGGGGGGGGGGGGGGGGGGGGGGGGGGGGGGGGGGGGGGGGGGGGGGGGGGGGGGGGGGGGGGGGGGGGGGGGGGGGGGGGGGGGGGGGGGGGGGGGGGGGGGGGGGGGGGGGGGGGGGGGGGGGGGGGGGGGGGGGGGGGGGGGGGGGGGGGGGGGGGGGGGGGGGGGGGGGGGGGGGGGGGGGGGGGGGGGGGGGGGGGGGGGGGGGGGGGGGGGGGGGGGGGGGGGGGGGGGGGGGGGGGGGGGGGGGGGGGGGGGGGGGGGGGGGGGGGGGGGGGGGGGGGGGGGGGGGGGGGGGGGGGGGGGGGGGGGGGGGGGGGGGGGGGGGGGGGGGGGGGGGGGGGGGGGGGGGGGGGGGGGGGGGGGGGGGGGGGGGGGGGGGGGGGGGGGGGGGGGGGGGGGGGGGGGGGGGGGGGGGGGGGGGGGGGGGGGGGGGGGGGGGGGGGGGGGGGGGGGGGGGGGGGGGGGGGGGGGGGGGGGGGGGGGGGGGGGGGGGGGGGGGGGGGGGGGGGGGGGGGGGGGGGGGGGGGGGGGGGGGGGGGGGGGGGGGGGGGGGGGGGGGGGGGGGGGGGGGGGGGGGGGGGGGGGGGGGGGGGGGGGGGGGGGGGGGGGGGGGGGGGGGGGGGGGGGGGGGGGGGGGGGGGGGGGGGGGGGGGGGGGGGGGGGGGGGGGGGGGGGGGGGGGGGGGGGGGGGGGGGGGGGGGGGGGGGGGGGGGGGGGGGGGGGGGGGGGGGGGGGGGGGGGGGGGGGGGGGGGGGGGGGGGGGGGGGGGGGGGGGGGGGGGGGGGGGGGGGGGGGGGGGGGGGGGGGGGGGGGGGGGGGGGGGGGGGGGGGGGGGGGGGGGGGGGGGGGGGGGGGGGGGGGGGGGGGGGGGGGGGGGGGGGGGGGGGGGGGGGGGGGGGGGGGGGGGGGGGGGGGGGGGGGGGGGGGGGGGGGGGGGGGGGGGGGGGGGGGGGGGGGGGGGGGGGGGGGGGGGGGGGGGGGGGGGGGGGGGGGGGGGGGGGGGGGGGGGGGGGGGGGGGGGGGGGGGGGGGGGGGGGGGGGGGGGGGGGGGGGGGGGGGGGGGGGGGGGGGGGGGGGGGGGGGGGGGGGGGGGGGGGGGGGGGGGGGGGGGGGGGGGGGGGGGGGGGGGGGGGGGGGGGGGGGGGGGGGGGGGGGGGGGGGGGGGGGGGGGGGGGGGGGGGGGGGGGGGGGGGGGGGGGGGGGGGGGGGGGGGGGGGGGGGGGGGGGGGGGGGGGGGGGGGGGGGGGGGGGGGGGGGGGGGGGGGGGGGGGGGGGGGGGGGGGGGGGGGGGGGGGGGGGGGGGGGGGGGGGGGGGGGGGGGGGGGGGGGGGGGGGGGGGGGGGGGGGGGGGGGGGGGGGGGGGGGGGGGGGGGGGGGGGGGGGGGGGGGGGGGGGGGGGGGGGGGGGGGGGGGGGGGGGGGGGGGGGGGGGGGGGGGGGGGGGGGGGGGGGGGGGGGGGGGGGGGGGGGGGGGGGGGGGGGGGGGGGGGGGGGGGGGGGGGGGGGGGGGGGGGGGGGGGGGGGGGGGGGGGGGGGGGGGGGGGGGGGGGGGGGGGGGGGGGGGGGGGGGGGGGGGGGGGGGGGGGGGGGGGGGGGGGGGGGGGGGGGGGGGGGGGGGGGGGGGGGGGGGGGGGGGGGGGGGGGGGGGGGGGGGGGGGGGGGGGGGGGGGGGGGGGGGGGGGGGGGGGGGGGGGGGGGGGGGGGGGGGGGGGGGGGGGGGGGGGGGGGGGGGGGGGGGGGGGGGGGGGGGGGGGGGGGGGGGGGGGGGGGGGGGGGGGGGGGGGGGGGGGGGGGGGGGGGGGGGGGGGGGGGGGGGGGGGGGGGGGGGGGGGGGGGGGGGGGGGGGGGGGGGGGGGGGTTTCTGATGCATAGCTTGTTTTTGTAACTGTTATTGATACCTGCCCGATATACAAACTGCTTAGTATAGGATGGATGGAAGACCATCTATGACCCCCCTTCTTTGTTGTAGTTGCCTCGCTGTAGTATAT
Organism: Thinopyrum obtusiflorum; assembly: GCA_036873465.1. Classification (NCBI taxonomy): domain Eukaryota; kingdom Viridiplantae; phylum Streptophyta; class Magnoliopsida; order Poales; family Poaceae; genus Thinopyrum; species Thinopyrum obtusiflorum. The sequence goes on along the minus strand of JAAAWM010011963.1, from coordinate 125,745 downwards.
GTGTCTCGATCATTGGGATCGAACAGTCTGGGTTCAACACATCACCTTACCCCCTAACTTGCTCGACTCTGCAGAGCTAATATCGAGTGACAAGGGTGATACCTCTTAACTCACTCCTGATGTTGTCTCTGTAGCATAGGTAGTCAGTTGTGGGTTTCCGAGGGTGATTCCTCTTCCTCACCTCCGACAAAGCTTCTGTCGTGCCCCCGCAAGTGTGAATGCCGCCGAGTGTGATTCCTCCGGTTTCACCCTAATGGGATTGTCGAGTGGGAATCCATCGAGGGTGATTACTCGGATTCCTTCTTGATGTGGTAGACACACGGTTGCCTTTACTTTACTGTTGATACTAAATAAACTAGCTAAAGTCGGGTCGGCCCTGAGGGGTACCCGCGCGAGCATATGATGCGAGTGATGTGGAGTCGGGTTGACCTGGAGGGTACCCGTGAGATAATTACGAGGCGTGGCTGGGCATTCTTAGCCCTTGTCGCAAGTCCTCGAGATGGGGCGATGGGGTCACATCGATCGTGAGTCTTTGCTCATTACCGCGTGCTCCCAATACACTAACGATTTGGATATTTGATCCGACTAAGCCTTTAGCCTTTTTGCACTAACCATCACGTGGGAATAAATATGGGTACTCTGCGTCGTATGCATCAGCCGAAGCTTTCTAGACGTCAGCGACTGAGCGGCACACATCGGCTTGGACTGGGAACGCCCGCGCTTGTATTAAGGGGGCTAGGTCTGCTCACCGGCGGTGTATGCAACATGCAGGCGTGCGCAGGGCGATGGCCCAAGACCCCTGTGCGCATAGATTAGTCCGGCGCGCTAACCTCTCTATTGGGCCTAGGTAGGGCTGTGGTGTGTCGTTTTAGCCGAGGCCAGGCAGGACCCAGAAAAGTGTGTCTGGCCAGAGTTAATCGAGTGTGGTGGGTAAGTTGGTGCACCCCTGCAGGGAAGAATTGATCTATTTGAATAGCCGGATCCTCGGTAATGGACGTTCGGAGTTGTATCCCGATCGATACAACTAGAACATAATACAGGATATGAGATATGGATATGATGGCTCCGGGATTGCTTTCTCGCAGGGAGTCGAGAAAGGATCTCTGGGCGATGTTGATACTTAATACTACTACTACTTTATATTGTACTAATCTACACTCTTCTAATGCTGCAAGACCGCTGAAGATGCTAGTCTTCGATAGGACTAGGCCTTCTCTCTATTCTATCATTTCTGTAGTTCAGTCCACATATACAGCCTTTCTTTGAAAACGTTGCATACTTAGAATAGATCTGATGTAAGTCTTGCTGAGTACTTTGGATGAGTACTCACGGTTGATTTGATTCCTCTTTTTCCCATACCCAAAATGATGTGACCAGATGACGGAGCCCAGGAGACAGCTGCCCCCATCGATGACTACTAGTACTCCCTGAGGGTGATTACTACTACGAGTTGGCTGATGACCAGGGGGGGGGGGGGGGGGGGGGGGGGGGGGGGGGGGGGGGGGGGGGGGGGGGGGGGGGGGGGGGGGGGGGGGGGGGGGGGGGGGGGGGGGGGGGGGGGGGGGGGGGGGGGGGGGGGGGGGGGGGGGGGGGGGGGGGGGGGGGGGGGGGGGGGGGGGGGGGGGGGGGGGGGGGGGGGGGGGGGGGGGGGGGGGGGGGGGGGGGGGGGGGGGGGGGGGGGGGGGGGGGGGGGGGGGGGGGGGGGGGGGGGGGGGGGGGGGGGGGGGGGGGGGGGGGGGGGGGGGGGGGGGGGGGGGGGGGGGGGGGGGGGGGGGGGGGGGGGGGGGGGGGGGGGGGGGGGGGGGGGGGGGGGGGGGGGGGGGGGGGGGGGGGGGGGGGGGGGGGGGGGGGGGGGGGGGGGGGGGGGGGGGGGGGGGGGGGGGGGGGGGGGGGGGGGGGGGGGGGGGGGGGGGGGGGGGGGGGGGGGGGGGGGGGGGGGGGGGGGGGGGGGGGGGGGGGGGGGGGGGGGGGGGGGGGGGGGGGGGGGGGGGGGGGGGGGGGGGGGGGGGGGGGGGGGGGGGGGGGGGGGGGGGGGGGGGGGGGGGGGGGGGGGGGGGGGGGGGGGGGGGGGGGGGGGGGGGGGGGGGGGGGGGGGGGGGGGGGGGGGGGGGGGGGGGGGGGGGGGGGGGGGGGGGGGGGGGGGGGGGGGGGGGGGGGGGGGGGGGGGGGGGGGGGGGGGGGGGGGGGGGGGGGGGGGGGGGGGGGGGGGGGGGGGGGGGGGGGGGGGGGGGGGGGGGGGGGGGGGGGGGGGGGGGGGGGGGGGGGGGGGGGGGGGGGGGGGGGGGGGGGGGGGGGGGGGGGGGGGGGGGGGGGGGGGGGGGGGGGGGGGGGGGGGGGGGGGGGGGGGGGGGGGGGGGGGGGGGGGGGGGGGGGGGGGGGGGGGGGGGGGGGGGGGGGGGGGGGGGGGGGGGGGGGGGGGGGGGGGGGGGGGGGGGGGGGGGGGGGGGGGGGGGGGGGGGGGGGGGGGGGGGGGGGGGGGGGGGGGGGGGGGGGGGGGGGGGGGGGGGGGGGGGGGGGGGGGGGGGGGGGGGGGTTGAGTACCGATACTCACATCAGATTCCCTGAGGACCGTTGAATCCTTTGTTGGATTATTATCCGGCAGTGTCCTTCATATTCAAAATCTTGTGCTCTCTTCCCCGGATACATATTGCCTTTGGTAAAATGTATCATCTCCTTTTGTCAACCATGCTCTGCTTTCGAGCTTGAGTTCATTACTCCTGCAATTTGTGGTATATGTTCCTAAGATGCCCCGATGGGTTGAACATATGCCTTCCCTAATCTGTGTGAACTGAAAGTTATGCGGGTTATGTCTACTCGCGTTCCGTCGGATAAATTTTCAACTCTACAACTTCTTCAAAGATGAGAAGTGAATGAAAGGTTATGCATTGGATAAGTGGGAGTCGACCTTGAACCTTTGTGTTCATGCCCATGGACCTGATGTAGAACTTATCATGGAAGCTGCTCATAAAAATAATAATCCCTTGTTATAAATTCATCTTGTATTTTGCTATGATCCTTTGCAATCGTGGTCCTGACCATGATTGTTTTTCTTTGATCTCATTTTGCGGACAAGCTAAAGCACTTGTCTTCTGCAAAACAATATGCCTGTCCAAACTCTATACTGAACTACCTCGAGTATTACCCCCCCTACTATCTCAAGGATATCATCCTATTGTACTGCGTCCTATGAATTTTTTGGTGGAGTGATACCTTTCCCTGTCATAGTCACTCCACGGATTCTGGGTTATCGTCAACCGAGACCACCGAACAATGAATCGATTCTGCACGGTGATTCAACACTCCTAGTACTTTGTTGCTGGGGAGTTTGATACTACATCACGTCATTCCTAGCCTGATTGGCTATATCATTATCGTACTAATTTTAACTATGCTACCTGGTCCTTCATCCCGGAGCACAAACTTCCGACGACGAGCTAAGCTTACGTCGATCTTCCTCTTCTTATCATTTCACCTCGAACGACAGGCTTCATTTCGAGTTTGTGTCGTACTCGTGGTTCCAATAACCATTCGCTTCATCATTCCTTTGACTTGATGTCATTGCCGATAGATTACATCTTCTTGAAATCTCTCGACAAATGTGTCATGATCAATGTCAACATTTTGGCTTCTTCAGGGATGTAAATTGAATTCATGGTGAGAAATACCATCCTTGCTCTTTGATGATTTGTGATATCATCGATGACATCCTTGATCTTCTGCCAACACAGACCTGGTTGTGTTTGGTTATACTATACGTTCTGAGATAATCTTGGAAATGTTCCTGTGTATCTCCTGTGATCTTCAGATCCAACCCTTACTTGAAACACCATGTCATTGCTACCTCGAAGCATGACTATGGTATTCCGAATATCGACACGAACATTGGTAGCACATTGCCAAAAGTTTCTTGATCTATCATCCAAACACCGATGTATGGGTAACAACATGAATTTCCTCGTCTCTTTATCTAAATGATTTGGAACTGACTATCATGTCTTGTATATCATGCTCCGTTTTTCCTTGGGAAAGGATAAACTCCTAGCTCTTGTGTGTAAACACATTTTCCTTCCCATTGGTTTGAATAATTAATTAATCACATTTTTCTTTTCCATTGGTTTGTTTAACCTTTCTTGTGATCTATATGATATAAGAAGAAATAATTCCCTGCTTATGTAACCACCTCGGTGTACAACTCTGTTAGTGAGACCTTGTTACTATTGTTGCTGACATTCCGGTAACCACCGATGGACGAGAACCTTGCCTATTGGTCCACCTCGTTCAATGAGCAGGGAAATGGTTCTTTTCGTCCCTCGCCCTTGGTACCGATGTTGTCGCTGACATAACTGACAGGCTATCCTCTGACATAACTTGTAGTCGAGACGGGTAAGATATCACCGTTCTCCCTACTTTCGATCGACCCTCATCACAGTTCGACAGGATCGGAGCCTGACCCTCCTGTACATCCTTGATTCCGAGGTATCCTATGCTCTTGGCTTTGCGTCTTATCGCGAGTCACCCTCCGAGAGTTGATCTGTTCCCGATGCTCTGAACCTCTTTTCACACTCTGTTCAGGTATCGATCGGATGTCCATTCGCTTGAAACTTCTTATTGTACCTTCATACCTTGCTCTCTATATTTTCTTAAGTTTCAACTCGAGAGATACTTTTGCCACATTCCCTGGATTGTCCACCAGATAATCGACCCTACAAGGGTTAGATCTCCCGAAGTTACCCTTTACTTCCCCACTTAAATCTCGGGACGAGATTTCTTGTAGAGGAGGAGAATTGTAACATCCCCATGTAATAGCTATAGTGATGACCTTTTGATGATGCCAGATCATCATGATTAATAGTGCTTAATCATCATTTGCATCATATCTCATTTTAAATTCCAATTCAGTTGAAATTCAAATCTAAGGTAAAAATAAAAGTTGTTCAAATTTGAGAACTAAAATGTTCATCATGCTCTAAAAATTCCCAAGATCATAGTGATAAAGGAAGCAACATTTTAAAAGTTACCAGTTTGCCCCTAGGAATTTAAACAAGTGCTCAGAAATAGTGTTTGAGACCATTTAAATATAAAACATATATTTGTAATTGGCAAAAATAAAATATAACTCTGTGTACTGCTTCATGTCAGTACATATTGATTTTGGGCCAAGTATCACATGTAGCAAAAATAGTTAAGTGCCTTGAACAAATGAAAACAGTAGTTAGTTAAATAGCAGAAGACAGAAAAGTGAAATAAAAAGAAAAAAGGAGCTTACCTGTGCCCGCAGCCCACCTAGCTATAGTGGCCCAGCCCGCCACCGTCGTCCGCACCTGCCCCCGCCTCCGTGTCTTCTTCCCCGTGGCCGAGCGGCGCCGCTCCATCCTCCGAACGCCATGACGCCGGAGCAGCACTAGTAGAAAACAGGGCTTTGGTCCAGGCAGGGCCAGCCCATTAATCCCGGTTCACTCACGAACCGGGGCCAAAGGGGGCATCGGTCCTGGTTCGTGAGGCCAGGGGGCCGGCCGGGCCTCGTGGGGCATTGGTCCCGGTTCGTCTGGACCCTTTGGTCCCGGTTCCAGACACGAACCAGGACCAATGGGCCTCGCTCCTGGCCCACATCCATTGGTTCCGGTTCGTGGCTGGAACCAGGACCAAAGGGTGGCGTTTAGTCCCGGTTCCAACCATGAACCGGGACCAATGTTGTGCCTATATATACCCCTCGCCCGCGAGCAGAGCACTCCACTGCTCTGTTTTTTTTGGCTGGCGAGGGGAGGGGTTTGTGGTGCTCTAGCTCACCTCCTATGCACATGAGGTGTTCGATGAAATGCCCGAGCAACACTACTTAAGCTTTCTCCTCTTCAAACTCGACCTTCAAGCTCCATTTTCCTCAAGATTTGTCTAGGTTTAGCGGTCCGTCACGTCCCGTCCCCGTCTTCACCGCCGTCGATCGCCCGCGCCGATCTCATCGCCGGCATAACCGTGGTGAGCCTCTTGTTCTTATCTTCTTTCTAAAAGAAAAAAAATTCTTACTTGTATGATTTACATAGATACTTGTATAATTTTCTTACTTTTATTATTGTTTGTTATTATATAGTGCGATGGTTTTGGTATCTGCCCCCGTCGGCCCTCGTCCTGTCTATGATTCGGATGTGGTATATATTATATTTTATAACTATTTGGTTCATTTGTTGTTTATGACAATTATGCCGACCAATGTGACATAGATTTTTTTTATCTAGGAGGTATGTGAACCGGAAATTCCAACCGACCCTATTGTCGAGAGGTTAAATTTAGTTGAAGAAGAAAACAATTACTTGAAGGAAAAATTAAAAAAAATTGAGGAGGAGAAGATGATATTGGAGTTGCATGTTGCGGATGTCGTCGATGATAACAAGATCAAGATGGATGCAATGCGCTTCAAGATTAGAAAGTATAGAAAATATGCCATTCATACCGAGGCTTGGTATCATTATGCCGTTGGATCAATTGTTACCTTGGTTGCGATTATGATCGCATTTGTTGTTGCATTGAAATGTTTTACATAGTTTCAATAATGTATGGTTTAATTAGATGCTCTGGAGAGCTATATGTTGTTCAATGAGAACTATGTATGTACTTTGGTTTTAATGTGATGATGAACTTCTATTAATTTGGTCACTTATCTATTCATGATGTTTTGTAATGGTTTTTGACACACTAAATTATATATAATGCACGCAGATGAACCGGCAATGGATGTACGGTGACAGACGCACCTCCGACTACATTAAGGGCGTGCATAATTTTCTCGAAGTGGTTGAGGCAAACAAGCAGAATGGTTTTATGTGTTGTCCATGCCCTATATGTGGGAATACGAAGTCTTACTCTGACCGGAAAATCCTTCACACCCACCTGCTTTATAAGGGTTTCATGCCACACTATAATGTTTGGACCAGGCACGGAGAAATAGGGGTTATGATGGAAGACAGCGAAGAAGAAGAGGACGATGACAACTATGTGCCCCCTGAATATGATCATGCTGCAACTGGGGAAGCTGAAGATCAAGAGAAACTAGACGATGTGCCCGATGATGATCTCCGCCGGGTCATTGTTGATGCAAGGAGACAGTGCGAAAGTGAAAAGGAGAAGCTGAAATTTGATCGCATGTTAGAGGATCACCAAAAAGGGTTGTATCCCAATTGCGAAGATGGCAACACAAAGCTCGGTACCGTACTGGAATTGCTGCAGTGGAAGGCAGAGAATGCTGTGCCTGACAAAGGATTTGAGAAGCTATTGAAAATATTGAAAAAGAAGCTTCCAAAGGATAACGAATTGCCCGACAGTACGTACGCAGCAAAGAAGGTCGTATGCCCTCCAGGATTGGAGGTGCAGAAAATACATGCATGCCCTAATGACTGCATCCTGTACCGCAGTGCGTACGAGGATTTGAACGCATGCCCGGTATGCGGTGCATTGCGGTATAAGATCAGACGAGATGACCCTGGTGATGTTGACGGCGAGCCCCCCAGGAAGAGGGTTCCTGCCAAGGTGATGTGGTGTGCTCCTATAATACCACGGTTGAAACGTCTGTTCAGAAACAAAGAGCATGCCAAGTTGATGCGATGGCACAGAGAGGACCGTAAGAAAGACGGGAAGTTGAGAGCACCCACTGACGGGTCGCAGTGGAGAAAAATTGAGAGAAAGTACCGCACTGAGTTTGCAGGTGACCCAAGGAACGTATGGTTTGGTTTAAGCGCGGATGGCATTAATCCTTTCGGGGAGCAGAGCAGCAATCACAGCACCTGGCCCGTGACTATGTATCTATAACCTTCCTCCTTGGCTGTGCATGAAGCGGAAGTTCATTATGATGCCAGTACTCATCCAAGGCCCTAAGCAACCCGGCAACGACATTGATGTGTACCTAAGGCCATTAGTTGAAGAACTTTTACAGTTGTGGAATGGAAATGGTGTACGTGTGTGGGATGAGCATAGACAGGAGGAATTTGACCTGCATGCGTTGTTGTTTGTAACCATCAATGATTGGCCTGCTCTCAGTAACCTTTCAGGACAGACAAACAAGGGATACCACGCATGCACGCACTGTTTAGCTGACACCGAAAGTATATACCTGGACAAATGCAGGAAGAATGTGTACCTGGGGCATCGTCGATTTCTTCCGACCAACCATCAATGTCGAAAGAAAGGCAAGCATTTCAAAGGCGAGGCAGATCACTGGAAGAAGCCCGCCATGCGTACCGGTGATCACGTACTTGCTATGGTCAATGATTTACACATAATCTTTGGAAAGGGTCCTGGCGGACTATCTGTTCCGAATGACGCTGAGGGACGCGCTCCCATGTGGAAGAAGAAATCTATATTTTGGGACCTACCCTACTGGAAAGACCTAGAGGTCCGCTCTTCAATCGACGTGATGCATGTGACAAAGAACGTTTGCGTGAACCTGCTAGGCTTCTTGGGCATGTATGGAAAGACAAAAGATACACCGGAAGCACGGGAGGACCTGCAACGTTGGCACGAAAAAGACGGCATGCCTCCAAAGCAGTATGAAGGTCCTGCCAGCTATGCTCTTACCAAAGAAGAGAAGGAAATCTTCTTTGAATGCCGGCTCAGTATGAAGGTCCCGTCTGGCTTCTCGTCGAATATAAAGGGAATAATAAATATGGCAGAGAAAAAGTTTCAGAACCTAAAGTCTCATGACTGCCACGTGATTATGACGCAACTGCTTCCGGTTGCATTGAGGGGGCTTCTACCGGAAAACGTTCGACTAGCCATTGTGAAGCTATGTGCATTCCTCAATGCAATCTCTTAGAAGGTGATCGATCCAGAAATCATACCAAGGCTAAGGAGTGATGTGGCGCAATGTCTTGTCAGTTTCGAGCTGGTGTTCCCACCATCCTTCTTCAATATCATGACGCACGTCCTAGTTCATCTAGTCGACAAGATTGTCGTTCTGGGCCCCGTATTTCTACACAATATGTTCCCCTTTGAGAGGTTCATGGGAGTCCTAAAGAAATATGTCTGTAACCGCGCTAGGCCAGAAGGAAGCATCTCCATGGGCCATCAAACAGAGGATGTCATTGGGTTTTGTGTTGACTTCATTCCTGACCTTAAGAAGATTGGTCTCCCTCAATCGCGGTATGAGGGGAGACTGACTGGAAAAGGCACGCTAGGAGGGGACTCAATAATATGCAGGGACGGACATTCTTGGTCTCAAGCACACTACACAGTTCTACAGAACTCTACCTTGGTGACCCCGTATGTCGATGAACACAAGAACATTCTGCGCTCCAAACACCCGGAGCAGTGTGACGACTGGATTACATGTGAACACATCAGGACTTTCGGCAGTTGGTTGGAAACACGTCTCAGAGGTGATAACACTGTTTCTGATGAGCTGTACTCGTTGTCCAGGGGACCATCTTCGACTGTATTGACTTACAAAGGATACGAGATAACTGGGAATACATTTTACACGATCGCCCAAGATCAAAAGAGTGCCAACCAAAACAGTGGTGTCCGCTTTGATGCAGCAACCAAGAGGGGAAAGGACACATATTATGGTTACATAGTGGACATATGGGAACTTGACTACGGACATGATTTTAAGGTCCCTTTGTTTAAGTGCAAATGGGTCAATCTGTCAGGAGGCGGGGTACAGGTAGAGCCACATTACGGAATGACAACAGTGGATCTAAACAATCTTGGGTACACAGACGAACCATTCGTCCTAGCCAATGATGTGGCGCAGGTTTTCTATGTGAAGGACATGTCTACCAAACCGAGAAAAAGAAAAGATAAGGAAGCGAATACATCATACGATGAGCCAAAGCGCCACATAGTTCTTTCAGGGAAAAGAGACATCGTGGGAGTGGAGGGTAAGACAGACATGTCTGAAGATTATGAAAAGTTTCATGAAATTCCTCCCTTCAAAGTCAAGGCTGACCCAAGCACCCTGTTAAGTGATGAAGAATATCCATGGTTACGGCGTAATAAGCAAAGGACACAAGCGAAGAAAAAGTGAAGACAGATGAAGTCAGAAAGGGTTGAAAATTGATGATATGGCTTTGAATGGTTCATTTTGAGCACACAAAAGGGGGGGGGGGGGGGGGGGGGGGGGGGGGGGGGGGGGGGGGGGGGGGGGGGGGGGGGGGGGGGGGGGGGGGGGGGGGGGGGGGGGGGGGGGGGGGGGGGGGGGGGGGGGGGGGGGGGGGGGGGGGGGGGGGGGGGGGGGGGGGGGGGGGGGGGGGGGGGGGGGGGGGGGGGGGGGGGGGGGGGGGGGGGGGGGGGGGGGGGGGGGGGGGGGGGGGGGGGGGGGGGGGGGGGGGGGGGGGGGGGGGGGGGGGGGGGGGGGGGGGGGGGGGGGGGGGGGGGGGGGGGGGGGGGGGGGGGGGGGGGGGGGGGGGGGGGGGGGGGGGGGGGGGGGGGGGGGGGGGGGGGGGGGGGGGGGGGGGGGGGGGGGGGGGGGGGGGGGGGGGGGGGGGGGGGGGGGGGGGGGGGGGGGGGGGGGGGGGGGGGGGGGGGGGGGGGGGGGGGGGGGGGGGGGGGGGGGGGGGGGGGGGGGGGGGGGGGGGGGGGGGGGGGGGGGGGGGGGGGGGGGGAAAATTTATGCAACTAAAATTATCAAAGTATTTTCTGTTCAAAACATTAAAAGCAAAAAGAATTTTCATGAAGAACTTTTTTTGTTAGAAACTTTAATAACAAATGGAATTATCATAAAGATTTTTTTTGTTAGAAACTAAAGTAACAAAAACTGTTTTTGAATATAATGATAAAACACAGTAGTATGAAATAGCAGGAAAAAGAATCACTCCAAAATCTATTTTTATAGTAAAGTTAATCACAAACTAGTGATTCACACAAATTTCAAAGAATTCAAATTTAAACTATTCAAATTGGAAAACTAATGGCACTAACAGCAAGTTTATAATTTTTATTACCTAAAAGCAAAAAGAATCACTAAAAAACAGATTATATTTTGTTGTAAGTAGAAACAAAATAAAAATAAATAAAGCATAAAAGAAAACAAAAAAACTAGAAGAAAAAAATGCCACCTACTGGGTAACCACGGCCTGAATACGACTAGAAACCCATCCATGGGCCAGGATTCAGGCCCGCAGAGGCCCAGCAGGCCCACGGGCAAAGAGTAGCAGAGTAGGCCCGAAAGCCTGCAGTTGAGAGGAGCTCGAGAGGGTCGGCGCAGCAGCGCTTATAAACCACTCTCGAGCTCTCTCAACTAGCGAGGTGGGACTAAACATCCCACCGCACCGCGCTGGCCTTTGGTTCCGGTTGGTAGCACCAACCGGAACAAAAGGGGTACATTGGTCCTGGTTGGTGGGACAAACCGGGACCAATGCCACACCTTTGGTCCCGGTTCGTGGCACCAACCGGGACCAAAGGTCTCTGTTTCCCGCGCATTGGGCACCTGAAAAGAGATCTTTGGTCCTGGTTGGTGCCACGAACCGGGACCAAAGGGGGGCATTAGTCCCGGTTGGTGCCACGAACCGGGACTAATGCTCTGTGTATATAAGCAGGACTTAGGAATTTTTCAGTTTTGATCGAACATTTGCCCCCCGACGACGCAGAGCTCATCGACGCCGCCAGGCTGCCCGTGCTCGCCGTCGCCGCCCCGAGGTCGCCGTCGCCGTCGCCGCCCGCTCCTCGTCGCCATCGCCCCGCGCTCCTGCCCTGCCCCGACGCCGACGCCGTGCGCCCCTGCCTCGACCTCGACGCCAACGCCGCCGCGCCCCTGCCCTGCCCCGACGCCCCGCCACGCCCCGCTCCTCATCGTCAACGCCACCGCACCAGTGCCCGCCGGCCAGGCCGGTACTCCCTGCTCCCTCCCACCCCTCTCCTCTGTCCTTCCTCCATGTATGTGATGATGGTGAAGTTGGTTTAGTGCAAAGTTTTAGCCATGTCCACAAGGTGTTTGATGAAATGCTAGGGCTTGCTAGGGAACATTGTTTTATGTGAAACTTGGCAGGATGATGTCTCCTTGGATGTTAGTGAAGATGGTTAAGTTGGTTTGATAAAAGGAAAAACTTCTTAGTGCAAGTTTTATTAAAATTTAGTGCTGGACAGAAACTATATGAATTTTTTTGGTGGACTTGCTAGTTGAAATTGGGGCTGCCCTTCTGGACTTAAGGGTTTAGTTGGAAGGACTACAAGATGTAAAAAATTCATAATTTTTTTAGCAAGGAAAAATTGGGTTGTAGTTCAATGCCAAGATTGGACCAAAATTGATGTTTTTGTTCATAGCATTTTTTTGTCCATGTATGTATGTATGTATGGATGGATGGATATGGATGTATATACAAAATGTTCATATATGCTGTTTTTTTTGTTCATAGCATTTTTTTGTCCATGTATGTATGTATGTATGGATGGATGGATATGGATGTATATATAAAATGTTCATATATGATGTTTTTTTTTGTTCATAGCAATTTTTTTTCCATGTATGTATAATTTATGTATGTATGTTCATATATGCAAAGAATATGCAAAAGTTAGAATTTTTATGTTCATAGAATTTTTATGATTTTTTTGTTCATAGAATTTTTATGTATAGGAAAATTGTGCATGATCAACGTCATTTATGGCAAAGTTTGCGATATACCCCCTCCCCGATAACATTTTTTTTATATGATGAATTTTTTTTCATAGCCATATATATGTATGTGGCTATATGTATGTATGGATGTTCATAGAATTTTTTTATATGTATGTGGCTATATGTATGTCGTTGTCGATATAGCCCCTCCCCGATAATTTCGACATGAGGGGGGGGGTCGATATACGTACCCCCCTCTCGACATACCGGGCGACTAACTCTCGAGGCCACCCAAACCCTAGAAAAAAAGCGTTGTCGATCTCCTACTCCCTCCCGCCCCTACCCGACAAACTCTCGAGGCCACCCAAACCGCTAGAAGATAACTCCGGTAACTTCGACATGAGGGGGGACGTCGATCAACCCCCTCTCGCCCGAACAAGTCTATGTATTATTTTATATCGCGGTGGACATATATCAAAGTTTGATCATATGTCAAAGTTTGAATTTTGACATATATAGATTTATCAAGAATGCTCCCATTATGGATGTGCACAAGTTGATCCAATTTTTTTTCTGATCTCATATATATATATATATATATTCTTCTATATGTCACGTTGTCTGTCAAAGTATTGAAGAAATCCATGGCTTCATCATTAGTCGGAAGTAACAGGCGTATGATGCTACGAAGCTCTTCAAAGTTGTTTTGGAACGGAGTTCCGGATAGAATAATTCACCTTTTGGTACGAATTTCAGCAAAGGCCTTCCAAATAGCGATATTCGGAAGGCTCTTGCTGAACTTTGTACCAAAAAGCAAATTATTCTATCGGGAACTCCGTTCCAAAACAACTTTGAAGAGATTCGTACCATTATACGCCTGTCATTTCTGGCTAATGTTGAAGTCATGGTTTTCTTGAATTCTTTGACACTAGACAACGTGACATATAGAAGGGTAGATGAGATCAGGAAAAATATGGACCATTTTCTGCACATCCAGAATGGCGTCATTTTGTTAAATCCCTTGTCGGTCCGGACGTCGGACATTAATGAGAGAGGCGGTCCGGCCCAAACCCTAGAAGGGTTGTCGAGGCCACCCCAAACCCTAGAAGCGTTGCCTAGGCCACCCCAAACCCTAGAAGAGTTGTCGAGGCCACCCCAAACCGTAGAAGCGTCGAGCTAGCTAGGTCTACGTTTGCACTAATATATCCATCTGTCATGTTTGTATATTAATTGCCATGTTGTAGTATTTGCAGAAACTATGGAGCACCGAGACATCGAAGCAGAACATTTGTTGGGGACATAATCCTCGGCGGAGGTGATATCTTATCGTTTCTCAATGACACCGATGGTCTGGAAGGAGAGGGTGAAGCAGGCTCCGGTGATCGAACAATGGAGGTGGAAGGACATGATTATGATGGCTCCGATGAGCGAACGGAGGAAGGAGCTGTTGCAAAGTCTGGCGAGGTATATATATTAATTAAGCCTGTGCTGACTAGCTAATTGATGCATTAATTGTTTTGGTATGTACACATATTAACTCTCTTCTTTCTTCTTTTCCAGCCCTCCGGATCGAGCCAAACTTCGGTAACGAGACGAGGCCCGAAGAGAAGGTTGCACCAGGATGAAAGGTTCACGATCACATCAATCAAGAGCGATGGCCAACCGATTGAACCCAGCCGGACCAAGGAAGCATTTTCTGCTCAGTGCGGGGTTCTTGTTAGGGACATGATCCCGATCAGCATCCACCAATGGAATAAGCCTAAGAGCGAAGACCCTCAAGTGTCTTTTGTCAACGATAGACAGAAAGATGATCTTTGGACCGCGCTGAAGGAAAATTTCACCCTACCGCCAGAGGAGGATCCGGATAAGCCAGTTATAGAGCCATTGGTCAAGGCTCATGCTCTTAAGAAGATGGCAGATCTATTCAGGAGGTGGAAGAATGAGTTGAAATCAACGTTTGTCGACAAACGGAAGACTCCAGAATTCACCGGCCGATTTGAGAAGATAAGAGATCACTGGCCCGCATTTGTGGCCCACAAGACATCGGAGAAGAGTAAGAAGATGTCAGCGACAAACAAGAAAAATGCTGCAAAGAAGGAGTATCACCATCGCACGGGGTCAGGTGGCTACCTCAAAGCCCGGCCGTTGTGGGACAAGGCTGAGAAGGACCTGCTTGATAAAGGGGTCGAACCAGAGACATTGAACTGGCCAGACCGTTCAAGGACTTGGTTCTTCGGGGTTGGGGGAACCTTAGACCCTGAAACAGGGAAGTGCCGTTGGACGAAGGAGCAACTTGAAATACCCTTCAAGAAGCTTCAGAAGTATATCACCGCAGCGCAGGAAGGGACGTTCGTTCCCGACAGAGAGAACGACGAGCTCACACAGGCCCTCGGGAATCCTGAGCACCCAGGACGAACACGAGGCATGGCAGGCTCCGTTGCGTGGAACGTTGGGTTTCCCAGCGCAGGCGGTTACAAAACCCGGGAGAGGAGGAGGAAAGTGGAGCAAACCGAACTGTTGTCGCTGTCTGCAAGGGTACGAGCGCTAGAGGAACAAGCACTACTAGTTCAGAGCCAGTGACCTACCGGAGCTACCCCAGAAGCTACCCCTCCATCTCAGCGGAGAAGCAGCGTGGCTTCCAGCGAGGTCCTTCAGCAGCCTGACTTCACGGCTCCCAGCTACCCTGTGGATGCTATCACGGAGGCTCAAGATTGTCACCTTATGACGCAATGGCAGCACCTCAAAGTCAAGGCGGCTGTCGGCTCTGTTGCACCTCCTCAACCCGGCGCAACTTTTCACTGCCTTCCGATTCCACAAGGCTATGCTGTTGTGATGGTCGATGAAATAACGGAGGGATTTGAGGAGCTCCAGCTTGACCACCCTACCGGTGAAGGGGAGACTCAGCTGGGTCTTGCTCTGAAGACTCCATGTCTATGGCGGAAGGAGCTCATCAACCTTCCGAACTGGACGCCTCTGCCTCCTCCTCCGGCGAGTCAGGGCACTCCGCCTCCTCCTCTGCCTCCTCCTCTGGCGAGTGATCAGGGCACTCCGCCTCCTTCTCTGCCTGCTCCGGCGCGTGGCGGCACTCCGCCTCCTTCTCCAGCTGCTTCGGCGCATGGCGGCACTCCGCCTCCTTCTCCGCCTGCGCCAGCGCGTCCGAGCAGCCCGCCTCCTCCTCCTGCGCCAGCCGCCGCCGCTCTGGCTGCTCCGGCGCGTCGTAGCACTCTGCCTCCTTCTCCGCCTTGTAAGCAACGAAGGAAGACAGCCGCAGCCGCTCCGGCTGCTCCGGCGTCTAGCAGTACAGCCAGAAGCGGGAGGCAATACAGATTCGGTCCGACTCTCACGCCTCTAGAGAAGTTACCATACGAGATGACCGACGACGAAAATGCGCAGATCTGTGAAGCCCAAGTGAGGGACTTTTTTGCGAAGAAAAATCCACCTCCGGAGGAGAAGATGGATCCGGTGAAATTGAAGCACACTTTGAAGAACCTGAAGCGACCACCACCGCCTCCGCCGGATGACAACCATGTCCGCGCTCTTAAAAAGGCAGTGGAAGGAGCGCGCCGGTCGGGAACTACTTCAAGTGACAAAAGGTTACAAGAACGAAGAAGTGGGAAAAAAATTCCCCAGCTCGGCGAACAGGCGAACCAATCGTGCCCCCCGCTCAAGGTGTCTAGCGATATCATCGCAAATCTGCCGGGGATGCTGCCCGGTACCAATCCTGGTGATTACCTGCCCGACGATGCACATTTTGATACAATGGAGGTGGACGAACACAAATACCAGTACGGGAAGCCTCTCTTCAGACCTGGTGATCCTCCTCTAACAACGATGATGCGAAGATTCCATAAGTGGTACATGGACACCTGCAAGTCTGGGAAGGATATTTTGACGCTGAGAGTTAAAGAGGAGCACGACCTCGTTGGAATTGATCTGTTGTTTGTTCCATTTGAGGAGTTCTTCCAGTTTTTCAATCAAAAGGACCTCGATAAAATAATCATCACTTGCTACTGTCTGTAAGTACTATACTTCTGTAATTAAGTCTCTATATATAGCTCAGCTCTTTCATTGCATGTATATATAATTATCCTCACTATATTATGCAGATTGAAGATCGTCGAATGCAGAAATGCACAAATCTATGATATTGGGTTCATTAACACAAATCTCATAGATGAATGGACGGTTAAATATAATGCGGAAGAAACCGAGGCCAACTTGCTACAATCGTTGCTTAAAAATCAAAACAAAGATAAAATACTCTTTCCTTACAACTTCAAGTGAGTGTTATTGTCTTCTGCATATTCGGTTTCCCTTATTACTCGAGGTTATAGTCATGTAATTGATGAGTTATGCATGTGTGCGCAGCTTCCACTTTATTCTCCTAGAGATTAAGCTTGAGCAGGGACTAGTAACCGTCTTAGACTCAAGACGAAAAGATCCCAAGGAGTATGCGGCCATGACGGGGGGGGGGGGGGGGGGGGGGGGGGGGGGGGGGGGGGGGGGGGGGGGGGGGGGGGGGGGGGGGGGGGGGGGGGGGGGGGGGGGGGGGGGGGGGGGGGGGGGGGGGGGGGGGGGGGGGGGGGGGGGGGGGGGGGGGGGGGGGGGGGGGGGGGGGGGGGGGGGGGGGGGGGGGGGGGGGGGGGGGGGGGGGGGGGGGGGGGGGGGGGGGGGGGGGGGGGGGGGGGGGGGGGGGGGGGGGGGGGGGGGGGGGGGGGGGGGGGGGGGGGGGGGGGGGGGGGGGGGGGGGGGGGGGGGCAAGAGGAATTGGCGGGATTCTTTCTTGACCACGTCATCAATCCAGCCGGAGAATACCATGTGAAACTTGACATCAGATGTTAGGGATTGTAAGAGATCTTATAGTGTATATATGTAGCTAGTAGCGTCGGATAGATATACGAAAACTTGTTGTTTGACCAATCTCTCGGAGAAGGAGGAGGTCGATCACTTCTCTCTGTATATGTTCATGACGATCTTGTGTACTTAATGGTTTCCTTCATTTGCTTACTAGCTAGCGTATCGAGTCCTCTCTATATGTATAGTACGTAGCGTCGACCAGGCACGGAGATAAGAGAGGACACTTCTCTCTATTAGCTAGCTAGCTAACACAATATATGAAACCCCTAAATTAACCCTACAAAACCCCTAACCCCCCCCGGGGGGGGGGGGGGGGGGGGGGGGGGGGGGGGGGGGGGGGGGGGGGGGGGGGGGGGGGGGGGGGGGGGGGGACTAAAGGCCCTCCTGCCTGGGCTCGCCGCAACGGCCACGTGGAGCCCTATCTGTCCCGGTTCGTAGGCGAACCGGGACTAAAGGTACTGGGCTTTAGTCCCGGTTCGAGAACCGGGACAAATGGGCCTTATGAATCGGGACAAATGGGCCTGCAGGTAGGCCGGAGGAGATAAGGACCGGCCCTCACCTCCCACTCTCTCCTAGACGCCCCAACCACCCCTCCATATCCCTCCCTCGATCTCCCTCTCCCTTTCCTGCTTCCTCTGTACGCGGCCGCCATCGCGCCGCCGTTGCCGCGCGGCCACGTGCCTCCCCGAGGCCAGCCAAGGTGCCCTGGGGGGGGCGCAGCCATCATCCTCATCGTCCTCGGGGACCCGCCTGAGCCGGGACGCCCACGGGTGGCCGCATCCTTCGAGGATTGCCGGTGGCATCCGCCGCTTGCCGCCGTCGATTCGAGCAACCTCCGGTCCCCGGATCTTCTCCGAGCCGCGAACGACTCCCCTATGAGCAGCCCCTTGTTTCCCCTCGCTCCATCTTGACGCTCGGTGCCCGTTGCTAGTCGTCTCGCCACCGAGTTCCGGCCGCCGCCCGTTGCCAGCGTAGAGCTCTTTTCCGTACACCCCTGCTCGAGCCGATGCTACTGCTCACCTCGGTGTGCTCTGCTCGTTCGATTGGACACCCCACGCGCCATCCCGCTGCCGGAGAAGGCAGCCGCACGAACGCGCCCGAGATCCTGTCGAGCTCACAGTCGCCGCGCCCCTGCCTGCGCTCCTGCGCGCCTCCGGATGCGCCCGACCGCGCCCTCGTGCACGAGCCTGCCAACACATCCCCGCGCCCGCCCGTGGCTTGGCCATCCGCCCGCGGCCGCCCACACTCGTTGTCGGCCTCTGCCTACTGCTGCCCCGCACGCATGCTCGCTAGCTGCTGCTATGGTGCCACTGCGCTGCTTGCTCTGCTGCTTGCCGTGCTGCTACTGCTACAGTAACCGAATGTTACTATAGCACTAGCTAGCTCTACGGCTATTACGCTGACTGGCCCTCGAAACAGCCTCAAAACAGCAACTAAACAAAGCCTAACTTAGCTAAACTAAATATGTGAGGGTAGTACACTTGACAGGGTTCAATTCTTTCCATTGGACCAAATCCAAAGTTAGCTGGATTAATTCCTATGAAAATGACAAAAGTCTATGTTCTGTTAACTGGAAGAACTAAAAACAGATATACTGCCATAGCAACTTTGGAGCAGAAAGTAAACAAGTTACAGGGATCTAACAGAGATGCAATTGATACCATCTTGTAGACCACAGGAAAGTGATCAATACTGGTATAAGACACCAATTCATAGGATGAATAGAACACTAGTTATAGCCTCTAGAAAACAGCAAAATGATGTTTAAAACTGAGGACTTAGCAGAATTTCAGTAATTCCAGAAAATGCTTTGAAGTTCGAAAAATCGTAGAAAATTAACCGTAGCTCGGATCGAAAAACTTTCAACATGAAAGTTGATCAGAAAAACGAGACGAATTCGACCGTCCCATCTTTTTCTGTGTCGGGACCCTCTACGGAGGCGAACCCGCAACTTTCCGCCCGTTTCGGTAGATGAATAGTGCATAACTACCGGTTAATAATTCCAACTTAAATCCTAAAATAACTAATATGACTTAGACATGCTTTTAGGCAACCCTGCACTGCACGTTAGCATAGCATGCTCTGTGTTGCATATGTTTGCCGTGTATTTATCTATTTCTTCCGCCTCTTCTCTCTCGGTAGATTCCGGTACCGACGTAGTCCCCTAGACCGACGCAGCTCCGGAGACCGACTACACTGCTGACGACACTGTTTTTACCGCAGAGCTTCCAGGCAAGCAACCCCCCTTGACGCATGACTATATCGCCTATTCTCTCTCCCTCTTGCTTGCATTAGAAATTGCTGCTACTACTGCTTATCCTATTTCTGATGCATATCCTGTTTTTGTAACTGTTATTGATACCTGCCCGATATCCAAACTGTTTAGTATAGGATGGATGGAAGACCATCTGTGACCCCCCTTCTTTCTTATAGTTGCCCCGCTGTAGTATATGTGTCTTGATCATTGGGATCGAACAGTCTGGGTTCAACACATCACCTCACCCCCTAACTTGCTCGACTCTGCAGAGCTAATATCGAGTGACGAGGGTGATACCTATTAACTCACTCCTTATGTTGTCTCTGTAGCATAGCTAGTCAGTTGTGGGTTTCCGAGGGTGATTCCTCTTCCCCACCTCCGACAGAGCTTCTGTCGTGCCCCCGCAAGTGTGAATGCCGTCGAGGGTGATTCCTCCGATTTCACCATAAAGGGATTGTCGAGTGGGAATCCATCAAGGGTGATTCCTCGGATTCCTTCTTGATGCGGTAGACACATGGTTGCCTTTACTTTACTATTGATACTGAATAAACTGGCTAAAGTCGGGTCGCCCCTGAGGGGTACCCGCGCGAGCATATGATGCGAGTGATGTGGAGTCGGGTTGACCTGGAGGGTACCCGCGAGATAATTACGAGGCGTGGCCGGGCATTCTTAGCCCTTGTCGCAAGTCCTCGAGACGGGGCGACGGGGTCACATCGATCGCGAGTCTCTGCTCGTTACCGCGCGCTCCCAATACACTAATGATTTGGATATTTGATCCGAGTTGGCCTTTGGCCTTTTCGCACTAATCATCACGTGGGAATAAATATGGGTACTCTGCGTCGTATGCATCAGCCGAAGCTTTCTAGACGTCAGTGACTGAGCGGCACACGTTGTGTTTTCTGGGAATGCCCGGCTTATATTAAGGGGGCTAGGTCTGCTCACCGGCGGTGTACGCAACGTGCAGGAGTGCACAGGGCGATGGCCCAAGTCTCCTATGCGCATAGGTTAGTCCGGCGTGCTGACCTCTCTATAGAGCCTAGGTAGGGCTGCGGCGTGTCATTTTAGCTGAGGCCGGGCAGGACCCAGAAAAGTGTGTCCGGCCGGAGTTAATCGAGCGTGGTGGGTAAGTTGGTTCACCCCTGCAGGGAAGAATTGATCTATTCGAATAGCCGGAACCTCGGTAGCGGACGCTCAGAGTTGTATCCCGATCGATACAACTAGAACATAATACTGGATATGAGATATGGATATGATGGCTCCGGGATTGCTTTCTCGCAGGGAGTCGAGAAGGATCTCTGGGCGATATTGATACTTAATACTACTACTACTTTATATTGTACTAATCTACAATCTTCTAATGCTGCAAGACCGCTGAAGATGCTAGTCTTCGATAGGACTAGGCCTTCTCTCTATTCTGGCATTTCTGCAGTTCGGTCCACATATACAGCTTTTCTTTGAAAATGTTGCATACTTAGAATAGATCTGATGTAAGTCTTGCTGAGTACTTTGGATGAGTACTCACGGTTTCTTTGCTTCCTCTTTTTCCCATACCCGAATGATACGACCAGATGACGGAGCCCAGGAGACAGCTGCCCCCGTCGACGACTACTACTACTCCCCGAGGTTGATTACTACTACGAGTTGGCTGACGACCAGGAGTAGGTTCAGAGGGTCCCGGGCAGGAGCCCTGCGCCTTTTCAATCGTAGTCATTGTTTTGCCCCGCCTTCTTAAGGCCTTTCTGTTTTATTTTTTATATCTGTACTCAGATATCTGATGCTTCCGCTGAGGCTTGTAAGCGAGCTTATGTATTCGAGCCCTCGAGGCCCCTGGCTTGTAATATAAAGCTTGTATGGCTTTTATTAGTTTTTAAAGTTGTGTTCTGATTTCTTCCCGTGAGTCCTTAGGCTTGATCATGTGCATTTGCGTGTATGATTAATGCATGATTGAGTCGGGGGCGTCACATTAGCTGTCTCCGCTGCCTCAGCCGTCTCCGCCACGTCAGCACACTCCGTCGCCTCAGCTGTCTCCGCCGTGTCAGCGGACTCCACCGGAGGAGGCCCCTTAGCAGAATCCGCCGTGTCAGCTGACTCCGTCTCCTCCGCCGCCTCAGCACTGACGGAAGAGATCCGCCGCCGCTCCGGTGGCTAGTAGTACAACAACGAAGAAATCCAGAACAGGTAGCGTCAAGAAGGCTCCTGCCAAGTTACCATACGACATGACTGAGGAGGAAACCAAGGAGATCGTGGCTGACGACGTGAAACGCCAGCTTGCACCAACCCGTCCAGATCCAATGGAGAAAATAGATCCGATAAAAGCGAGGCGCTTGCTGGAAAACCTTACAAAACCACCGCCGCCTCCGCTGCTATCAAATTATGACCGCTCTATTGTAAAGTCATATAGAGATCCACAACAGCGGTCGGGAAGTAGTAGTAGTGCAAGGGGGAAAACAATTCCCCAGCTCGGCGAACAGAAAAACCAATCGTGCCCCCTGCTCAAGGTGTTTACCGATATCACTAATGATCCGGGGGTAGCGGCCGCTGATCCTGGTTTCACTCTTGGTGATTACTTAAGCGATGAGGTATAGTTCGAAATGGCTGAGTTAGCCTTTAAATTCGAGCACAGGAAGCCTCTCGTCAGACCTGAGGAGCTCCCGCATCTACCAACGATGATGCGAATATTGCATGACTGGTACTTGGAAGCCTCAAAGCAAGAGGGAGCAACTATATCATTGCGGGAATTAAAGATGAGCATTACTTCAATGGAGACGAGGAGATTTACATTGAATTTGAAGAATTACTTCAATTATACAATCAAGACGCCATCGACAAATCTATCGTCAGTTGCTATTGTTTGTAAGTATCATTTCTGTAATTAAGTCTCTAGCTCAGCTCGTTCATTGCATGTATAATTATCCTCACTATATATATATATATATATTATGCAGAAAGAAGATCCTCGAATGCAAAAGAGGACAAATCTATGACATGGGGTTCATTAACCCAAATACTATTCATGAAGCTATGGTAAAATGGTACGCCAACGATACAGAGAAGATCTTGCTAAGGGCGTTAATTGAACAACAAACCAAAAGGGAAATACTATTTCCTTACAACTTCCAGTGAGTGTTATACTGTCTTGTACACACCATCTGTTTCACTTACTCAATGTTACGTGTAATTGATGAGCTATGCGTGCGCAAGTTCCACTTTATTCTGCTAGTCATTCAGTTTGACGCAGGAAAAGTACTTGTCATGGACTCGTTACGTAAAGACCCTGAGATGTGGGCGGACCTGAAAAAAATTCTCCAGAGGTAATTTCAATCATTATCACACTATATCGGCAACTATCGTTCATTTCCTGATATCAAGTAATTAATAACTCTTTTTTTCATTTATTTTTTTGCCGGGCAGGACTTGGAAAGAGTTCACCAAGCAGGTTAGGGGTGTATGGAGAGAGGAGCTGCTATTTGAACAACTCAGTGTAAGTAGTACTAGCTAGGTCCGCGCATCTCTTTGATTCTTGTTTCAATACCACTATTATGCTTGATTATTGTTTTGATTGAACTCCATTCTCGTAAAGTGCTCGAAGCAGGGATCCAGGAATAACTTATGTGGATACTACATTTGCGAGTTCATTTGCCAGACGACCACTAAGACGGGCAGATCTCTTGAAAAACTTGAAGTACGTAAACAATATTCACAAATTTATTTTATTACCATCAATTGTGATGAGTTTCATTCATATATATATTGACCCCCTTCTTTAAATTAGATCGAACGGAAGCGGGACAAAGGCTCGCATACAAGCAATTCAAGAGGAATTGGCGGGATTCTTCCTTCAAGAGATCATAGCTAAAACCGGAGAATACCATCGAGAATTGGTAGTGAATGTTGGTAATTAGATATTAGGGATCGTAAGAGATGTTACATTGTATATATGCATCAACGTGTACTATACGTAGTAGCGTCGAATAGATATACGAAAACTTGTTGTTCGACCAAGCACGGAGAAAGAGAGGTCACTTCTCTGTATATTCATGACGATTTGTGTAATGGTTCATTCATTTCTATATGTAGTAGCTAGCGTCGAGTTGAATGGAAAACATAAAATAAAAACGAAAACCCTAAACCCTCCAAAACCCCTAAACCCCTAAACCCTCCAAAACCCTAAACCCCTCCTTTAAAAAAAACAACGCTTGGCAGGGGCTGACGCGTGGCGGGCTTTTAGTCCCGGTTGGTGTTACCAACCGGGACTAAATGTCCTTTGACAGGGGCTGACGCGTGGCGGCCTTTTAGTCCCGGTTGGTGTTACCAACCAGGACTAAAGGTCCTCCTGCCTGAGCGTTGCGCAGCGGCCACGAGGAGACCCTTTAGTCCCGGTTCGTAACACGACCGGGACTAAAAGTGGGGGCCTTTAGTCCCGATTCCTTACTCCCGGTTGCACAACCGGGACTAAAGGCCCTTACGAACCGGGACTAATGCCCTGTTTTCTACTAGTGGGAAGACGATGATCTTTTGTGCAGCGCACTGAATGCTACTTTTCTGGTTTCCCTTTATTCACTGGAGAAAGTAAAATGTACCGTGGCTTACACCCTGCTCCTGACTGGATCATGTCATCCCACTGTCGGAGCGTGTGTCTGGGCGATCCTATGAAGCCGCTCGGGATCGCACAGACCGCGTCCTCAGCTGCCCAAAAAAACACATGCGATAACAAACTAGCATATCGAAACAGCTAAGTAGAACTGACCACTAACTAACTCCTAACAACTAGGTTTATTCAACATGCCAGATCTGAATCTCGTCTTCCATTTGTACTCCTACGCCGCCTTTTGGAGCTCAAGCTCCACGTAGCTCGTTATCAGGGCCGCACCGGAGCATCAAGATTGTTGAAATGAGTGTATTTGGCACAATCTGGGTCACACGCTGACACCAACCTTTGCATCTTCGATGCATCTGCGGAGTTGTTCTCCCTCGACCTGCATCCAAAATTCGAGTTTTACCCAGTGATTAGGACATTGTGATATACAGCCGGGATTTTAGCATTACCTCTCATGCAGTGACGGAGCATGGGCCAAATCTTAGGGAGGAGCAATGCATGGTCTGGGGGCGACCTAAACCAGGCTTGGGCCGGATTCCACTGATTCTATGGACCATTTACTGATGACTAATATGAAGAAATCTCATGGGCTGGGGGCGCGATGACTCACGTTGGCCTCCACTAAGCTCCGTCACTGCTCTCTCATGGGCGAAAATGCAGAGTTAACACCACCCGTGCATGATGATTAGCAGATTAAAGAGACATCTTCACATCACATACCAATCGATTACTAGCGAGACTAACTAATTGCCGATCCATCACCAAAATAATTACTCACCGTCATAACTTGTGGATCTGCACATGAATAGTCTCCCAAAATTATGAATAAAATTCCCACAAATTGTAGAAAACAATCTTCACCGCACGGAACGCCTGAAAAAATTGCCCCAAAATATAGAGAAAATATACAGGGTGCACACAAAAATTCTACAAGATTTTGATCATATTTGAACAATTGTTCCATGACAGCGACATCTACTCCAATATTGTGTTTTTTAGGGATACTCCAATATTGTTGTGTGGCAAAGCCGTGATGGAGACAGACAAATGAAAAAAAAGTAAAGTGGCTCACGATCCTGCCTGCTTCGTCATTTTGGGTTGAAAAATCAACCATGCATGTACTACTCACTCCAAGTTGCACGGACGCAAAGCTTCAAGATTGAAGATTCACATCACTGTCTGCCTCGATTTCTCCTCCTTTATATGGAGGTGGTGGCATTTCTTAAATTTGCTACTTGTGCGCATGCAGTACAAAAAAGAACTCCATCCATCCATGATCCATCCATTTGTTTTGGCAGCTCATCCATCCATCCATGTCCTTGTCGCACACGTCGTCGTCAGCACATGTCCATCGATTCACCTCATCTCAGGTGTGTCACATGCATGTCGTGCTATACGTCATCTTTTAATGTTATGTTTTGTCACTGATTTCGTCATCGTATTTAATTTACTGCTCATTCTCGGTACGATCTGATGCATCCATGAAATAGCCAGTTTTTTTACTATCAAGGACGTCCCAGCAATAATTAACCATGAATTACATACATACAGATACGCTCGGGTCACCCGGGATCTCTAGACACGATCTTACCCAGGTTCGGGGGCCCATCGGATCGGGTAATAACCATACTCTTGTTTGGATTGGATTATATCTTGAGATAGAGTACAATGGCGATTACAACGTGGGAATCCGAAAAGGTAGGGTGCAACTCGACGGCTACAGTGAACAAACTAGGCGAGACGCGCAAAATCGCTGGGGCTTATGTCTCCTAGATTGTGACTTGTGTAGAACTTAGGTCCTTTTGCGAGGTCTTGGGCTCCTTTATATCAGAAAATTTCTTATTTGACACTTGTAAAATGAAATCTTCCTTATTTGATCGTGAACATTTCAGCCTCCCTTTTTTGACAATGGGTTTAAATTTCATTCTTAAAATGATACTACCGTCCTCTTTTCCATCTAATGCTATTAAATGGCATGTGAAAAGGCATTTTTGCCCCTCACCTATTACGTGACCAAATTTTTGGTCTCTGGGACAAAACACAGAGCACAACACGGTTGACCACTTGGGCTTAGCCCTGTACATCACGCACGCACCCAGCCCAGCTCACACCGGCGCCTAGCTCAGGTCACACACATGTCTCGTTCCTCCCGTTCTTCGGCGTCTCCGGCACAAATCGGCACCGGAAGCAAGTCCTCTCGTGCGGCCCACCGACCTCCGTCTGTGTCCTCAGCCAGTGCCGCCAGACCCACAATGCCGCCGGCTGCGTGCTAGGTTGGCGTCGTCGATCCCATCAAACATCTACGTGCCGCTCAGGCATGCACCCCTGACTAACGACGGCCTACATCCCCCGACCGGCTTCGCCATTGGCTGCCCACTGGAGCGGCGCCGACACTGTGTACCACCTCGCCAGTGACCATGTCAGAGCACGACCGGATGACGCTGAACTAGCACCACCCGAGCTGGTCCCCCAGCATGTAGCGGTCGCCGAGCCATGAGATGTGCGCCGCCTCCAGTATGGCGCCACGCAGCCCTGGAGCCTTGTACGAGTTGTAGTACGTGTCGCCGCCACCACCGCCCATCGCCAGGACATCCCACTTGCTGGAATCTGACGAGGCGTCCGCTGTTAAATCCCCGCCGAAATCCGATATGCCTTCCGCCAAAACCCATAAGGCTTGCATATACCTGGACCTGTATGACCCGTATATGGCATACACAGTACAGGGATACAGTAGTGCGACTACCAATCGTCAAGCCCCCCATCAGTATGCGTAATGGAGTTGAGACGGAAACAAGTCGTGAAGGCAACTCGAGCCAAGGCAAGCCATCTTAACTCGACGCTTCCTTGTCAGTCGTCATGTCATGGAACTCAACACGGCATCTGCTCCCTCTCTGCCTCCGACTTACCAAGTCGTGGCAGAGGCATTTTGCCTGTTGGTAGGAACCGAGGAAAGAGCCTCCCGAGTTCCAAATGGCTAGTTTGACCTATTGCCACGCGGTGAGATCGCGTGTAAGGCGAAACGAATCAGCGGATTTTATGGATGGTGATGATACAATTCATGTGTTGTGACCACCTTGATTTGATAACACAACGATTGTGGCCTCGAGTTGAGGTGCAGTAGTGCGCCTGTGACGCCTCGATTTACTCACGAATTTTATGGCATTAAATGATACACCCTATATGATGAGTTACTACACGCTAGCAAGCTACACAAGGTAAACAAGCAAGCAAGTAATGACAACAAGTAAAGCTAGGGTTAGAGATAACCACAAGTGACAGAGACGAAGACATAATCCAAAGTTCACACTCTTGGGGGAGTGCTAATCTCTGTTGGAGAAGTGGGGAACAACGAATGCTCCCACAACAACGAATGTCTCACCTAAGTCTCCGAGTGCCTTGGCCAACGAATGTCCAAGCCCCCTCTCACTAGGGGTAGCTCTTGGGGTGAGCTCCAAACCCTCACAAACGAGCCCGGGCACAAATTCACAATTTGGAAGCTCCAGGGAAACATCAATCATTTAGGGTTCCCCACAAACTCAAGAGTAACAAGATTCGCAATGGATCTAGTGGGGAATCAACGAACTCGACTTTTGCTTTGGTGGAAACGTAGATTGGGGTCTCCTCTTTCTCTCCCTAAAAGTATAGGTGAAATAGGTGGCTAGGGAGGGGGATCTCAAGCTTTTTTGGTGTTCAACAATGGTGGAGAGAGTGTTGGAGTCGTCCCCTTCTTCGTGGGGATGAAGGGATCTTTTATGGGCCCCCAAAAATTCTGCCCGTTATGCACTGTCCTGGTATGCTCGGAGGCTCCGGGGCACCTCTGGGCGCCGTCCGAGCCAAAACAGAAACATACTGCTTCAGCTCAGAGGCACCTTTTAGGCTACGAGGTATACCCGTAGGCAGCATTTCAGGCATATTTTTGGGGTGCACCCTCGCATAGGATGTCGGTGGTTTTGGCATATATAAAGTTTGTCGATTCCCACACCTATATCCACGGCGTACCCCCTCTTAATAGTACGGCATACCTATGACTTAAAACGAGAAATCAATGGTCGAAAATTGACGTGTCGTCTTCCTTAACCTTTTTGCTTGGGGGTCTCCGATCAACCTTTTGTCTCATCTCAAGATTCATACATGTTGTGTACGCGTTTAAAAACAAGGTTAGTCTTCTAAACATATGGCATTAACACTAAAACCCTCATTAGAGGAAAGATGTCCTTTCAATGTGGCAAAAGCTTATTTTTTAAAAGAATTGTAAAAGGGAGTTGCTTCTTTTGTAAGTTCGGCAGAAAGAGAGTAGGCAATGGCCAAAATACTAGATTTTGGGAACATGCATAGATAAGAAATGTTCCATTATGCAATAAATTCCCTAGACATTATACTATGACCATCAGTTTTAAAATACTAGTTGCCACTGTTTTCAACACTTGATGGCATAGCCTGAAGTTTAGAAGAAATCTTAGAGATGAGTTCTTAATCAGCTGGCAAGAGTTACAAAATATTTTTACTAATGTACTTTTGACAGAATAGAAAGATGAATGCTTTTGGACTCTTACTCAATCGCGTAATTTTACTGTCAAAGTCTCTTTATACCATGTTAAAAGCCCTGCAAGTTAAGTGCCCTTTTAGAAGTTATGGTAAGTTATGGTTCATTAAAGTTCCTTTGAAAATAAAGGTGTTTCTCTGGCTTATGTTTAAAAACTGTGTTCTTACAAGTGTTAGATTTTGTAGCATGGATGAGTCAGTTGACCATTTGCTCATACATTGCTCGCTGGCCAAATATGACCGGGGGTGGTGAACTGTGCCTTTGGTATAATTATGAATTTAAAGTCTGTTAATGATATTTGTAGTTGGATTATGAACTTCCAGGGTAGGCTGAGAGGAGTAGTAGCGGTGGGAGCTTCTCTATTTTCTGGGCATTGCAGAAAACTAAAAATAACTAGATAATACCCCGCGCGTCGTTGCGGGAATTGGTTGTAATATATTTTGATGAGATTTGGTTGTCTGGATTTTTAATATGAGAATGAAAACTAAAAATGCATATGATTTATTGTATTTGATTATTATATAGCTGTAAAATATGTATAGAATATAAGTAGCATTTCCCATGCATGTTGAGAGAAATAGAAGTAGTGGGGTTGATGAGGTGACACGTGTGATGCGATGAGATGTGTGCATGTTGATAGAAATAGTAGCGGGGATTAACTATTTAGTTATATAGGATAGGATGTGTGCTTAATATTTTCTCCGTATAATCCGACCAGTATGATAGCTCAAGTAGCTCGCTGGCTTAGGTCTATGTCTGGAATTTAGAGACGAGGACTACACGGGCAGAAGGGCAGAAGAACAAAGCTGCTGCTGTCGGTCGCGGCTGATGTTTTCAGCGGCTGATTGTCGGATGAGTTTTGGATCCCAGGGCTTGCCAGAGAAGGCGTCGACAGCACTGTAATCGCTTTTAAAAAAGTCGGGCTGTTTGGCATGTAAGGCGTTGTAAGCGTTTTGGGTATTATATATGTTGGTGATAAGTTTCAGTAAGCTAGGTGGAACTGTGATACATCCATATCTGATAAATCCAAGTCAACTAATTTGTAACGGAGGGAGTAGGTGGAACTGTGATACATCCATATCTAGATAAATCCAAGTCAACTAATTTGTAACGGAGGGAGTAGGTGGAACTGTGATCTTTTTTTACCTGTAAAAATCGCTGGAACCCTGTCTGGTGGACCCTATGTTATCAGTTTCTTGAAATGAAATTGAGGGCAGATTCGAAAATATATATATAACTTCCTTCCTTTGCCCTACTAGCTGTTACTCCATAGCCTGTCAAGTTATATTAGTCACAGGTACGACTCATTAACACAAGTCTACGTATGACCTGACCTAATTAACTAGAGAGTGATCCAAGAACAACTTAATTTACAGCAGCAGCAGCAGCCATCAACATCTCTCTGTACAACGAGTCGATGGTACCTACTTTACACAAAACAAATTAAGCTCATGGTCTTTTGCATGATGTTAAGGAAGATGCGATGCATGCTGAGACCAGTCAGTCAGTCCCAGCCCATCAGCATGTTGGTGACGCCGTCGACGATCTTGCTCCGCGCCGAGCACGAGAGCTCGCCGTCGTCGTCCTCGCCCAGGTGCACCCTGTACACCTCCCACTCCCTGTCATCCACCACATGCCTCCCGATCTCCGCCTACGAACCCATCCATCACAAGGATCACTTCGCTTGTTATGTTAATAAAGATGGACAACCCATAGCAAGACACACAGACATGTGCGTAATTGTTGTTAGACAGATGGATAGGCGCGCGATTGCATTACCAAGAAGACCCGTCTGTGGAGGTTCTTGAGCGCGAGCGTTATGTCGTACAACACCAGCGGCCTGCCCTTCCCGGACGCCTCGACCGGGTTCGCCACCAGCAGCTCCGCGTCGGGGCCCCGGTTCACCAGCGCCACGCGGAGCGGGCGCAGGAGCTCCGTCCTCAGGCGAGAGCACATCGTCCTTTGTTTCTGCTGGTCGAGGATCTTCTTCCCGTCTGACTGCACGGCGAACACATCCACCTCGCACTGGCCCTGGCCCGCGTAGAACCGGCCATACGAAATCTGACAGCAAGCAAGTTTTCCTTATTTGGTATCGCAAAGAGATAGAAATACTGCAGACGATAATATCTACTGTATTTTATGGTCCTGTTGTTGTTACCTGGATGTTGCAGTCCTTCAGTGTTCTCATGATGTCATATACGAGGCCCTTGTGGTCGCGGCACTGGATCTGAATCAGGGTGTGCACGGAGCTGAGGGAGTTGTCCATCATGACCGACAGGCTGCTCGACTGCTCCTCTATGAGATCTATGCTGAACATCTGTTCCAGGACAAGAGGCGACAACAACGCGGAAGCTTGGAGGCAAGAAGACATGTCCTCTGGCGCGGAATCTATTTCACAACTCGTCACGGAGTCGCCTAAGACGCTGTGCAGTCTTTCATAAGCCTCTTCCCTTCTGCGCTTCGTGTGTAGAAGTTCCCTGAAATCATTTGCACGTGGTATCCCTTCATCTACCGTCACAAAGGAAGGTGGAGCTTAAATTTTGAATGATGGTCATTACCAAACATAAACCACGTACTGAACCTGAACCTAAACATGAACTACACAACTGAAGATAGCCTAATAAAATGTAAAAAAAATGTGACTGAACAACTTCATACTGCCCAGGCAAGTGATTGACAAGTTATACAGGATCATATATACATTCTCATCAAAATATCCCATGGATAATTCTTTGTATCCTAAGACAAAACCATATCCCTTGGGAAACAGAAACACTGTTTAAGCCAGCAGTTTTCTAAAATTAATAAGAAGAGGAGATAAGAAATGGACCTAGCATCTGTGATGAAGAAAAGGTCCATCACTCTCCCATCGGGCGTGGTGGAGACCTTCACCCTCCTAATTGTGAGCTCCATCTCGCACAACACGCATGTCACGTCTGCAAGGCAAGAAATAGTTTCCAGACAGTTAAATATATTTTCCTACTCTTTCATTACAAAAACATTTCCAAATGAGATACCTACCAGATATTCATGCACCAAACAACATGGGTGCATGCTAAATGATCAAATTGAACAGCTAGCAGGAATACATGCATATTGATTACAGTACATTAACACATGAATGAATTCCCCCGTTCGCTTGCTTGCCTCCGTGAGAGGTCTAATGATAGCCACACAAGAAACTCTTGGAGAAATGAACTCATTCGGTCAATGTAATCCAGAGGGTTCGCTAGCTGCCCGATCCGGCAAACATGTGTTTTCTTCAGTACTATGCACTTGTTGTAAAATGGCATCGACATAGATAGATAGACAGACAGATAGATAGGAAGGATCAAAGTACGTAGATAGTTAGTATCCTAGTAATCCGAATGAAGCAAAAGGCATGTGGTGGCGAACTGAAATGAATCTAGTACCGTGCAGGAGGCCCACCCGGTCGTAGCAGCAGAACTTGAGCAGGAAGACCTGCGGCGCGGCGGGTGCGGGCGCGAGGAGGCCTGCGGCGGCAAGGTAGGCGCTGTCGACGCCCAAGGGCGCGGGCACGGGACAGAGCTCAACCAGCCGCTCCTTGAGGAGGTCCCAGGCCATGGCCCGCCCCGGCCGCGGCCTCGCCGCCACCCACAGCACGATGTAGCACCACCGGCCGTCCGTGCTCATGTCCCCCTTGAATATGTTGAGACCGAAGAGGAGGACGACGCGGCAGAGGTCACAGCCGAGGCCGGTCTGGTCGGGGCAGCTGACGGTGACGACGGTGGGGTCGCCGACGGCGTCGGCGTGGTGGATTTGCACCACCTCGTCGCTGGGTATCCACATCCGTCCCTGAAAAAAATT
This sequence comes from Thinopyrum obtusiflorum, assembly GCA_036873465.1. Taxonomy (NCBI): domain Eukaryota; kingdom Viridiplantae; phylum Streptophyta; class Magnoliopsida; order Poales; family Poaceae; genus Thinopyrum; species Thinopyrum obtusiflorum. The sequence continues at coordinate 93,122 of JAAAWM010011963.1, read as the reverse complement.
AATCTTTGGTTGCTCCATGGTATCAGTATCAGTATCAGTATCAGTATCAGTATCAGGGGACGAGGATTCACGTCGCTTTTCTCAACAACAAAAAAAGATTCACCTCGCTGTCTGCCTTGGTTTCTCCTCCTTTTTATTTTATGGCTACTAGTAGTACGTTAGTGTCCTCCTCCATCCAAGGATCTCCATCATGGTTGATAGCAACCAGTTAAGTCCGTCCGTCCGTCCGTCCATGCATCCATCCTTGTCTTTGTCACACACGTCGTCGTCCACCATCTCAGGCCGGCTGCATACTGCTCATTGTCGGCACGATCCGACGCATCCAGCAATTAATAAGTCCACCATCAACTACTCCCTCCGTTTCAAATTATTTGAAGTTCTAGCTTTGTCATAAGTCAAACTTATTTAAGTTTGATCAAATATATATAAAAATATGCTAATATCTACCACATCAAATTAGTTTCATTAGATTCATCATAAAATATATTTTCATAAACTCCCAATCAAGGACTTGTGATTATTACCTCCGCACTAAATTGACAGCGAAACAATAACCCGCAACTCGTTGCATTGGCACTGAAACATGCAGCTGAGTTTCTCAGAGCAATTCATTCATTAGTGGATGGATGAGCTCCTGAAGCAGCCCCTGCAGTAGAGTGGTTCATGGTCAGTTACATATCCTCAAACACTGACGACGCAAATGCGACAAGAGCGAGACTACAGAAGAGGTTGATCACCTTCTCCTATTCATCGTGGAACGACACTACCTTTGAAGAGGCTGACCTTCCCGATGGTGGATCGCTCATCCTTCTGCCCGTGCTTCTAGACAGGTTGACCCTGCAATGTGTCGTGTGCTTCAGGATCGATCTATGCGGATCAATAAGCGTAGGTATAATGAATAAATTGGCGTGGATTTGCACGACCTCGTCGCTTGGTATCCCCATCCGTCCCTAAAAAAATCAATCTTTGGTTGCTCCGGAAAGGGGAACTCCCTAGTACTATCAGTGTGGGTATGGCTGCGGGGACAAAATTGGTGGTGGCATCGACGGGATGGGAATCTTGGTCATCGGAAGGGGAGGAGACGAGGAATCTTGGGCATAATTTGATGGCAAAGATACGCAAGGAAGGATATTATCCCGAGGATTTTTATAGTGCCCTAGTACTCCCCCGGGAAGGCTGGGAGAACTGGATAAATCCAGCCATCCATTTGAGAGGGTAATTTAGACTTTCTGTCTCGCTAGTGGAGGGGCAATTTTGACTTTTATTGTAGTTATCGATCGCATGCCGCCGTCCCCCCCCCCCGGGGGGGGGGGGGCCGTCAAAGCCTCCGGTATCTCCGTTCCATTCGCCGGCTTGTGTAGGTTTACACTTGGGTGACGAACTGAAGTTCCTCCTCCCCAGCAAACTCTCCTTGCATATAGTACTAGTGTTGAAGTGTTAAACTTAAGAGTAGTTGTTTAGACATGATATATAGTAGTACTGAACTAGTAGTTGTTAATGCCCTTTTCGAGTCATAGTCCTTTTGACTTCTTTTTGTTGTCATGGCAGAAAAATGACCCCTTTGTCTAAAAAATGCTACCATGGCAGCAAAAATGGCTAAAAAATGCTGCCATGGCAACAAAAATGAGCCCTTTGTATAGTTGATGAACCTGAGATGGTTTCCTATGTAGCGAAACATAAATGACTAATTATCTTCTATTTGATTGGCATCAACAAATCCTGCCCTCCCAGACTTCAGGATTGTTTTGTTCATAAGTCCAACATGATATATGTTACCACTAGGAGGTTCTAGTTTGAGTGTTCCCCAGATTTTTCAAGTTCACAAACTACTTCGGTTTCACCTGTAGCAATTATGTGGTACAAGAGTGGTTTGTGAACCTTTATGGATGAAAGATCCCAGGAACCGTCAAGCTACAAGCTCTTAATGGTAATGTATACGATGTTGGAGAATATGAACAGAACAATCTGGAAGTCGGTATGGGCGACATTTGTGATGCCAATCGAATAGAAGATAATTATTCTTTGTTGTTCGATACCGGCCGAGGAAACACCAGCTATAGGTTTGCTCATTTTTGATGCAATGGCAGCAAAAATGAGCACTTTAGCTAATAAATACTGCCATGGTAGTGGCAGATTTTTTTGGGGCCTGGAAAATATAGTAGTGGCGTGTGGCTATTGGAGCAAGCCAATGTTCTCAAGTACTAGTGGCGTGCCCTACACTTGCCATGCCACTAGTAAAAAAATAATAATTATTTAAAAAGAAAAAACGTACTAGTGGCGTGCCCCACTCTTACCACTCCAGTAGTATATGTGCTACTAGTGGCGTGTGGTAAGGCGCATGCCACTAGTATCTCGGTTACCAGTGGTTTGATACTAGTGGCGTGACGCCCCACGCTACTAGTAGGCATTTTAGCACGCCACTAGTAAGCTTTTCTACACTAGTGCTGCATGTACTCCATAATTACACTGCAGTTTCAACCATGCTTCATAGTTGCATTTTTGTAATTTGAGCAATCATAGTAGAATACAAAAGACTAAACTACCTTAAACATAGCTCGCACTTACTAGTTTGAGCTAGTTGACTTGCAACTTCATAGTTTGCACTTACTAATTCGAGCGAGTTGACTTAAATATACCTCTAACAAAAGACCGGTGCTCTAAACAAAGACAACTCCTACACATAATTAGACATAGCTCTAACCCGCTACGCACCGCCGCCCTAGGCCTCGCCCTCGTCCGATGAGATGTGGATGACTTCTTCGTCCAGCACATCAACGGCGATGGCCTCCGTGTCCCCTAGGCTGAGCTTGTCGTTGTTGTCGAGCACTATGTCATTGTAGTACTCGAAGTAGTGGCAGTGCTAGAGCTTCCATTGGTACTACTGTTGCGTAGCCTCGAAGACCTGCAGTAGCTCCTCCTTCTCAGCCACCCGCCACTCCTCCTCCTAGCGTTGAGTCTCCAAGGAGGTGATGATGGCGTCCTCGATCTTTGCCTCCACCATCTACAGCTCGCGCTCGTCGATCTCATGCAGCTGGGGCTCCATCACCGCATCGTCGGCAAGCATCTCGGCCTCCGCCTTCGCCAACTCTTCAGAGTTAGGATGGAAGCTGGAGTCGAAAGAGGCTGCCATGATCTAGGTGTAGGCGGCCGCCGCGGTCTCGGTGGCTGCGATTGCGGTCTCGGTGGATGCGGCCGCGCTAGTGGCGGAGGCGGCCGCCCTTTCTTTGTTGTCCAGCACCACCACGATGAGGATCCGCCTCGCCATTTTAGTCATCTGACGTGATTGATTAGTGGGATGGTAGGGGATCAAATATGGTTGAGGCGCCGACACTGGGGAAATATGGTTTACGCTAAATGGGGGGGGGTGCACTGATGAAGCTTCCGGCGAACGCCATCAATGAAAATAAACTGTGTGCGATCTACTTGAATTTTTCATATTGTTTTGAAAGGCCTATTTGGGGTACCATGTGTGTACAATCCCAAAAACAATGCTCCGAATTGTTCCAAACTATTTAGGAGGGTCACACATGACATTACATGTGTGATGCTAGATGTAGACATTTTTCGGGAATGGTTTGCCCTTTTGAAGACATTAAATTAATTTGTAGGGGTTTACAGGGCATAATTCAAATTTGAACTACAAGTATATGAAATTATGCACAAAAATGGGTTAAAAAAATCATATTTCTGTTCTTAACTCTATGTTTAGGCCTTATCAAAGGAATGCAAAGAAATTCAAAACATTAGTGTGGCAAGACTCGACCACGAACATGGAGCTTGTTGGTTTATAAATTCTAAAAAATGCAAATGAAGTCTAAAAAACATGAAAATTGGCATGGTGTCATGATATGACACCTAGAGGCCGTGGTAAAATTTTGTGATGGTTTCACAAAAGTTTTCGTGTACATTGCTTTGAAACCCAACCATCTCTGGGGGGAATCATGCTTTCGAGAGGGAATGCATCAAGATTGAAGGCGAAGTGACAGTTGCTTCATCGGTTAGCCTTGAAACTTTTTCTACACTCAACATACACCATTACATCTCACATATTAAAATTTGGTATTTTTCAGGGTTTGTTTGCTATTTTTAAGTCATTTAGTGCATTTCTATGCATTTAATGGGCATAATTCAAATTTGAACTACAAGTACATGAAATTATGCAGAAAAATGGGTTGAAAAATCATATTTGTGTTCCTGACTCTATGTTTGGGCCTTATCAAAGGAATGAAAAGAAATTCCAAACATCAGTGTGGCCAGACTCGACCAAAAACATGGAGCTTATTGGTTTATAAATTCTAAAAAATGCAAATAAAGTCTGAAAAACATGAACTTGGTATGGTGTCATGATATGACACCTAGAGGTTGTGGTAAAATGTTGATAAAGTTTCACAAAAGTTTTCATGTACAGTGCTTTGAAACTCAAGCATCTTCGGGGAGGAATCGTGGTTTTGAGATGGAATGCATCTGGTTTGAAGGCAAAGTGACAATTGCTTCATTGGTTGGCCTTGAAACTTTTTTTAGACTTAGCATACCCCTCACAAAAATAAAAATTATAAACTGGCCCAAGGGGAATTCGTCACTTTCCCCAACCTGCACAAGCCGATGACACACTGTGAACCTAGCTCGATGACACACCAGCTCCAGATCGCCGAAGACAGAGAGTCATTGTAACTACGGCTGGGAAGTCACCACGTTGCCAGGAGACGCCATCGATGATGATCCGAAGCACGGACCGTCGACCTGAAGAAGAAGGCGAAGGCGCCAAAAACATTGTCGCAGGATCTTATTGACGAGACCACCGACGCCACCCCGAAATGAGATTGAAGCATATTGATCGACGACACTCTCCCACAACCCGATGGATCTGACCTAGAGAAACCAACCCTCACGCACCCCGCGGCGATGCTAGAATAGCGTCACTGCAATGGGGATGGGGCCAAAGGTACTTATTCCACTGTGTCGTCGCCTCCACCTTCCAGACGAACGACACGAGGACACCAAAACCTAACAAACTAGACCAAGACTTCTTGCGAGAGCGAAGATTCATGGTCTTCTCCCGCCTCGCGGCGCCAAAACCGGCCATCAGAGGCGAGGGAGACCGACAGAATCAGCGGGCGAGGATGAGGGCTGTGTGGCAGCTGGGGTTTTTCTATGGGTTACCTAGGTTGCTAATCGTTTGATGTGTAGTCGCGACATTTTAAGGGCCTCTTTAGTTTCCAGGATTCTACAAACATAGGAATAGAAAAAAAAAATACAAGAAAAGGATGTCATGACATTTGGAATCCTACAGGAATAAAAAACACATGAATCGGCAATAGAAGTTTTTTGGTTGCACCATGGTAAAAATACATGAATTTTGCATAGAGATTGAATGGATGACATAGTTGTTGTAGACTCAAAGGAATTTTTCTTCCTGGTCTAACCTCATGCTAGCAATCCTATGGACTGGTAATGTAGAAAAGCAATCCATATGAATCTTGGAGGGTTCAGTCCTTCGAACCAAATGGACTATAAAGGAAAAATTCCTATGGATTGGAATATACAAGATTCCTTTGAAGATCCATTGAACCAAAGAGGCCATAAACCCCGTTTGGAATGCAGGAACACAAAACATAGGAACAGGAAAAAATATGGAATTTAGATGACATGTATCTTGGATTCCAATAGGAATGAGGAAACTTCAAAACTATCATTTGGATGTCGTGCAGGAAAAACGCATGAATTGTATACACAAAGAGAAGAATACATGATGTAGGACCTCATGTTTCGTTTCCTCAAAAATTCCTATGGAATGCTCCATTCTATAGAATTTCAACGGAATGTAAGATATTAATTCCTTTGTTCCAAACGGTACCAGACACTAGTAGAGAAATGGTTACCCACAATCTAAATTGGTGGCGCGCCAGTTTCAATCCATGCCACCTCTATTTTTTTGAAATAGTGGTGGCGTGGGCATATTTGGTACGCCATCACTATGCCCTTAGTGGTGACGTGGGCATATTTTGGCACGCCACGAGTATGGGGAACCCATCAGTCTGACCAGGCGCAAGTTACTGGTGACATGCTAAAACAACCCATGCCACGACTATTAGGCCTACTGGTAACGTGACACTTTTAGCCATGTCACTAGTACATGATGTGGGGTCCACTTTTTTGGCCCCACATGGTAGTGGCGTACCTAAGAGTGGCACGCCACCAGTATTAGCATCGTCAATTCTGATCAGATTACATAAAGAGCCCTCACATATATATAGCTACGACTCCTCTCTCGAAATCATCTCTCTATATCACTCTCTCCACAAATTCTTACATACGTATACGGCCGGCCTCTGCCCTCGATCGATCTATCGTCGACTAGCTAAGTCATCTTTGTCTATGATCTAGGTAATGCCCAAATTTCGATTTCATATATGTCAATTTTTTAGCAAAGGTAATGCTGAAATGTTTGTGACCCTCGTTAGTGATATATATTTTTTGTCCCTATATATACTCTTGTAGGCAACTGGATCAATCGAACTATTCATGCAAATGGATGGAACTATAAATGGGTTCTTCAAGGTGGCATTGGAAGATATGAATCGAATGGGTAAAACGGAGATATTATGTCGGTGTAAGAAGTGCAAGAACAAAGTTTTGATCGACCCTTTTACTGGCCATGTGAAGATGCACTTGCTCAAACATGATTTCATGCCTGGTTACACACGGTGGACAAGGCATGGTGAGGACGAGGAGGATGCCGACATTGAAGGAGCAGCATATGAGGAAGCAGGATACCCTCTCGATGAAGAGCTGGAAGGAGGGAAGAATGACCAAGAGGCCGATACCGAACCTGAAGAAGATCATTAGGATGGACAATAAGGGGCGGCCGATGAGGAAGTGGGATACCCTTTCGACGAAGAGCCAGAAGGAGGGAAGAACAACCAAGAGGCAGCTGCCAAACATGAAGAAGATTATCAGGACGGACAAGAAGGTCGGGCGGAGGTTCAGAAAGCGAGAAACCTTTTCGACAAAGAGTCGGAAGGAGGGAGCGACAAAGAGCTAGCCGAAGATCATACGGACAAGAAGGAAGACTTTGACCAATCTGGCGTCTATCCAGCGGAAGAAGATGACGACCAAAACGAAGAAGAGTACACTAGAAGGAGCAGAAGTACGTTGTCTAAGTCAGAGACTTCCGTTGAGAGAATATGAAACGACGTTGTTGTACTTGATTTTATGTATCTCTTTAATTATTCAGGATTTGTATCAACTGTAGTTTGTATCGATGCAATAAATCTACATTACTGTTATTCTAAAATAAGATTAAAAAAGAAAATTATAAAATGAAGAAAAAATAACCAAAGAAAAGTACAAGGCGATGCCGTGAAGCACAGGGAAAAATCTTTAAAAAAATATCTATGGCGTTGCTGACGTCAGCAACACCATAGATATTTTCGGCCATGTCTTAGCCATTTTGGGGGAAAAACTACCCCGAAAATTTCATTTCGCGCGCTCGTCGTGCTCTCTCGCGCCGCCGCCGCCCCCCTCGACCTCGCCTCCCCCGAGCTACCGCCGGCGAGTTTGCCTCCCCGCGCGCCACCGCCACCCCCCGTCGCGCTCCTCGAGCTGTCTCCCCCATCCTTATCGACCTCCACTCCTCGTGCCACTAGCCCCATCCGCCTCGACCTCGCCTCCAGCGGCATCCTCACGTCCGGCGTCCTCCTTCCGCCCCGCCGGCGTCCTTCTCCCGCGCCATCCGCGCTGGTAAGTGAGGTCCTCTTCATTTTTTTTGCAAGTTCATACACATATTTGTTCAAATTGTTATACATTGCTACATTTTAGAGTTAATTAGTTGTAGTTGCAACATTGTGAGTTGTGTTGGCGATGGATGTGATGAAATGTGGTTGAAATTTTATAGTTTTAATTGTTGGTGTGATGGATGCGGTCAAATTTTGGGTGCACACATTTTGTATGTTGCTCGCAAATTGTTTCGTGCTATATATGTATCTTCTTGCAGCTAATGTATAGAGTTGCCAATGTTTTAGGGAAATGTTCATTAATTTCTGTTTTGTCAAATTTCTAGCACTCAATATGTCCTATTTTGAGCAAAGGTCATGCCAATATTTTGCATGAATTAAATATATTCTTTTAAATATTATGCAACAATTTTATCTTTTGTTTGAAGATGTCCGAACATGACGGCGCCGTGGGATCTTCTTCGTGGTCGACACCTTCAGCCGACACGGGGGAAGATGATGTATCTCCGTCTGCACGCTATGGTCCCAGCGGCGAAGGGGCATATACGGACCCGCAGGAAGACAGTCAGTATGATAATCTTGCTGATGAGATCAATCCGGATAATGCTATGTGAGAGGCAGTGGTTACGGAGATATTGTCGGTGACGACAGTAATCCTGATAAGGACAGTAGTGCTAAAGAGGAGACCGACGAGTATTCTGCTGAGGACGATGCTCGAAAACCGAAGAAGGGGCGGATGTAGGGTTACGCAGCAGAAAATAAAAAAAATCCGACCTACGCACCAGCCCAGGACCACTATGGAGACTGCATACATGGTTTGACCATTTTCGTTACCGACTCGTAGCGCAGCGGAAGTAGAGTCGATGACGATCGGCGGTGCAGATCCCCGCAGCTAGGATTTACAACCTCCCAACCACGAGGATGTATACCCTCATCTGCCCCTCGGACAGCCCTCTGGGAGGTGGTCGGACAGTCCCTCGGACGGTGTCGCGGACAGCCCTCCGGGAGGACCTTCGAAACTCGGACGGTCACCCGGACAACCCTTCCAGAGGACCCTCAAAACTCGGATTGCCACTCGGACAGCCCTTCGGGAGGCACTCTTGAACTAAGACCGAAACTACGATCTCACTACAGAGTTGCACACATACGGTGTCATCTATCCGGCAGGGCTTCGCCGTCCAGAACAAGTTCCCACCGGAACCCAGACAACCTTTCGGCTCTACAAAACTTTTTCGCTGGGAGGGAGAGAGAAGCCAGACAAGTCATGGCATGTGTATGAGAGCAAGGGATCAAGCATTTGGGCTGCCCCCTCCTCCTCTATTTATAGAAAAGCGAAGGGGTAGGATGGTCATACAAAGTATCAAAGTACCCCCACTTTATGTCACACACAAAGGGCATAAGAGGGAAAAGGGGTGCCATGTGGAGCTCCATGGAGGAGTTCCACCCTTGGCCGGCCACTCCCTTGGGGGCTCCCCCATGAGGGGCTTCCTTGGCTCCCAAGGCCTTCTAGAAGCCTTTTGGAAAATATCCCAAAAGGTGACTTTCCAAAAAATATCCATAAAGTGATTTTCACTATTCACGAAACCAAGTTTCCACGACCGTTAAATCCGAAAATATTTATGTGGGTCTTAGAATAATTCCAGTATCCACACAAATGATTTTGGACGCGTTTTGAAACAATTTTGGATTAGTGATTTTCATCTGCGAAAAGCGACCAAATCGGTTCCGGCAGCTCCGGAACATTTACGGTTTTTATCCCAGAAAATTCCCAGAAGTTTCCAGAACACTTCTGGCATCCTCCAAGAATTTCCAGGCGTTCACCAAAACCAATTTGACTTTATCATGTCCCCTGAAATAACTTTTCAGTTTTACCGGAACTCATCCGGTGACCTCTCTCTTCGGAACTTTTTCGCTGTCTCTGAAACTTTTCCCAGAGACTTTCTCTCAGACTCCCTATCTAGTGTTCAGCAGATAGATTCATTAATTTCTGTTTTGTCAAATTTCTAGCACTCAATATGTCCTATTTTGAGCAAAGGTCATGCCAATATTTTGCATGAATTAAATATATTCTTTTAAATATTATGCAACAATTTTATCTTTTGTTTGAAGATGTCCGAACATGACGGCGCCGTGGGATCTTCTTCGTGGTCGACACCTTCAGCCGACACGGGGGAAGATGATGTATCTCCGTCTGCACGCTATGGTCCCAGCGGCGAAGGGGCATATACGGACCCGCAGGAAGACAGTCAGTATGATAATCTTGCTGATGAGATCAATCCGGATAATGCTATGTGAGAGGCAGTGGTTACGGAGATATTGTCGGTGACGACAGTAATCCTGATAAGGACAGTAGTGCTAAAGAGGAGACCGACGAGTATTCTGCTGAGGACGATGCTCGAAAACCGAAGAAGGGGCGGATGTAGGGTTACGCAGCAGAAAATAAAAAAAATCCGACCTACGCACCAGCCCAGGACCAGGGGGGGGGGGGGGGGGGGGGGGGGGGGGGGGGGGGGGGGGGGGGGGGGGGGGGGGGGGGGGGGGGGGGGGGGGGGGGGGGGGGGGGGGGGGGGGGGGGGGGGGGGGGGGGGGGGGGGGGGGGGGGGGGGGGGGGGGGGGGGGGGGGGGGGGGGGGGGGGGGGGGGGGGGGGGGGGGGGGGGGGGGGGGGGGGGGGGGGGGGGGGGGGGGGGGGGGGGGGGGGGGGGGGGGGGGGGGGGGGGGGGGGGGGGGGGGGGGGGGTGCTTCGCAATATGTTAGAAATACCCGAGGTGAGACATGTTGGCATCCCCGTGGATCAACGACTTGTCCACTATGCCAGTTACCTCGTTACTGATATTGTTCTCTTTTCTCGTCACCGTGTTCCGGCATCCCTGTGATCAAATCACCCTATGTCTGGCCAGGCGATGATGGATACCATAACACCGAGAGGGCCCAGAGATATCTCTCCATCGTCGGAGGAGCAAATCCCAATCTTGAGCTATCAAATTACTTGACACTCTTTTCCATGAACCCGTAAGCCGCCGTAATAGCCACCTATTTACGGATGACGTTTAACAAACCCCAAAGTTCATGAAGCAAGCATGAAGAAACTCGATACTCTCATGGTCTAAGGAATCATGCAAACGTTAACCATCTCTGTGTTATTAACCATTTAACTTGTGACGAATGTATCTCATAGCATAACATCAATTCGGGTCGATTCAACACAAATGTTCTTCTAACATTGTGCCCTCAAAGTTGCCGGCATAGTCATGCCTATGATCAGGAAAACAGAACCATCATGCAACACTTGCGCTAGTCTTAGAGGCCAGACTAGGAATACATTTTACCGTTTATTATTCCACACATGCATATGAGTCTTCCTCCAAGCCTCGTGGTTATTGTAGACTCAAGAACCATAGCAGTTATAGCATGGAACACAAACATAATTATGAACAGGGAGATAAATAATAACATTTATTATTGCCTCTAGGGCATATCTCCTACAGATTCCCACATGCACTAGAGTCAATAATCTAGTCAATGCTAATGCATTTTACAGCTATGGCATACCAGTGTAAAAAAATGCTTCGCTTGTGGTATAGCCTGATGTCCAACAGATCTGACAACTTCAGTTCTGTGTGTATCTTTGCATATCCTTGCATTTTCACACTTTCACAAAATTCAAATTTTGTGTGGACTTGGCTTTGTATATATGTGAATCATTGGTCGAAACCTGATTCCTCAGACTCAGCTATGGAGCGACTATCTTCTATAGTGTCCCATTGACAAAAGCCATCTTGGAACTATACTAAGTTCATGAATGAACTATATGATTCAACATCTTTGTCGCTTGCAAAGCATCAACATACTTAGCCTTTGTTATAGAATTCGCCACAGTATCCTGTTTGGAACAATTTCCAACTACCATGCCACCATATTGTGTATTACATAAAAAACCCTTAACTTAAATCAAAAATTGCTAGGAGCATTGATGAAGACTGTATCAACGTAATTACTTACAATGAGCACTTCATAATCTCTACTTGCGAGAAAACATGTCATCAGTACTACTCTAGTACTCAATGACATCTTTCAATGTTGTCCCATGATCAGTACTTTAATCACTTTGGTATCCATACTCGCAACAACTTTGGGAGTATTGGACATATCTGGTTGTTTTACATACCATGGAATACATGATTAATCCAAACACAAGAGTGTGTGGAATTTCGATCATGTATTTTGCTCATCAGTGTTTTGGGACACCGAGTCTTGCAAAAACTCTTTTCATGTGACTTCGGCAAGAATCACTCCTTGATGTTTTTAATGCTAAAAGATTTTAGCATTTTGTCAATATGTATCTTTGCTTAGCCCTATTAGGCAAATCTATCTCCATAGATCATAATGCCTAATATTGAGGCTATTTAGCCCAAGCACTTCATCGGAAAACTATTTTCAAATGAAGTCCTAATATGTGTCAAGAAATTTATTTCCAATTAACAATGTGTCAAGCACACAACATTTTTAGAAATATTATTATGCTCCCACTTACTTTTTTGAATCACAAGCATCTTCGTTACCCATTGATGAAGTCAAAACCGTTTTGACCATTTCATCAAAACACGAAGATTCCAACTCCATTTTGCTCTCTTCTGTCCATCGCTGGAACTTTGAAGTTTGCACACTCACTAGCATCCTCTAGATTGATAAAATACCTTGGAATGTAACACATGCAAGTCCTTGGTTTTATTTCCATCAGATGAAAATTCTTTCATCATCCATGTTTCATATCTCATGATTGAAATATGAATTCATTGCTAGTTCAACCCGAACCGACTTTAAGCATCGCTACGGTGAAACAACCTCATCGTAGTCAACTCCTTGAACTTGTTATTGCAACAAGTCAAGTTTTATGGATAAAATATTTGTATCCGTATCAATTTTTTTTTGTTCCATAAATATTCGTTAGACTCTAAGTCTTCCGAAAGGTGTATCAACATTTTAATCTTGAATCACTTATATGGAAACTATCTCAGATTGTATTGGCATTTAGCCAATTCCGAAGTCAGGGCCCATCAACGCTTCCTTGTGTATCATAGGTATACTGTTGTCTAACAACAATATCTCGTTTGCGCACCTAAGAGGTTTGCACAAGCTTTGCCTATGTTGTTCAGCTGCAAGTTCGAACGAAGTCCATACATCTCATGTAGAGGCTTCCGCATTAGTCGCAGTAGGAATAACTTCCAAGGTTTCTTTCCTTTGATCTGATGACGAGGGGGGGGGGGGGGGGGGGGGGGGGGGGAACATTTATTGAACTACACACATCAAAATGTATGATCACCAATAAGTTTGTTGCTCGTTCCTTATGGCCTGTGAATGGTATTTCAGTCACTTCACTTTTTGGAGGAAAGTTGCAAGTGTCAGATGATTCAAAATCAAATGACTGCTTCAAAATCCATCATAATAGAATTTTTCCATGCGGGTTTCTCCAATGTGACAAAATGCAGTGCCACACTTGTGTGGTATTCTCTTAGTCTTACGACATTTAGCGTCAGTGTTATGGATGTATCATATTACCATCAATATTCATAACATACATCCCATCAAAGATGGAAGTATGGCCCTTCATCTTATTCATAATACTGAACAACAATTGTTCTATCATGAACAACTTTCTTGCAAAACTTTATGAAAGGGGCAAGAGTGTAAAACTCTAAAATGAATTATTAAAGTAAATACAGAGGTAATGTATTATTATCAATATTCATAACATACTGCTCATTCATAATGAAAGTATGGCCCTTATGTTATTCATAACACCGAACATCAAAAGTTCTCTTATGAACAACCTTCTTGCAAGATACCTTATGCAAAGGGCTAGAGTGTGAAACTCTAAAATGAATTATGAAAGTAAATACATACGTAATACACCGATGGAAGGTATAGTAACATTTACTATGTTCCCTGTGTGTATCTTAACCTCATTCTTGGCTAGTCTTTCAGGCCATAGTAGTTCTTACATCGAGTTGCAACAGAATGGAATCGAGCGGGTATCTTTGTGATTAACTCACAATACCCAAGAATTAGTGATTAACATGTTTAACCATAATTCCCAAGAACTATATCTTTGACCAGCCTTCTATACATCAAAAACTTGTATGACATTCATACATAAGATGGATATTCCATTTTTCTTTCTTTCTGCCATTATACTTCTAACAGTTTAATTTTCAGTATTTCTCCTACTCTCAGAAGAAGCACCCAACTTAAGAGTGGCGTCAGCCCCGGACTTCCTAGGCGTGAAAGTTTCACTAACACCCTTCGGACACTTCCTTTCTCTTTAAGTTGTTGTTTTATTCACCTTCATATCATATGACAGGCGTTCTTCTGGATTCCTCTCCTAACAGTCAAATGCATAGTAGACACTTTTACTAATAGTTTGCAAACAAACATTGCTTTGTTTGTATCTGAAAATGATTTTCAGTTCCATGAATATCACATAACTATCCCAAACTTTCGAAGTTCGGGTCTCATGGAAGCAAACATATTGCATTTGACCGTAACGGAATTCTAGCTTTTGGATCGAAGGACGAGAGTCACATCATCCATAGCATTTGCGGGGGGATACCGAAAGCATGCGATAGGACAAAGTCCTTCTTGGCACTCTTGAGGACAATCCTCACATTACGTTACCAACCGTAAAGTTTTAACCAGATATTTAACAGCTTATTCAATTTTAACAGGGAAGGTGGAAACTCGAGCCATTCTTCTACAACTATTATGCAAAATGCACTTAGACAGTGTTCAAAATTAATTGCACTAACAATTTAAACAAGTTAATTCTGCAGTGCACTCCCACTCAATTCAATATCTCTCATAATTGATTGTGAGTGATACAAGACCCGCATTTCAATTGTTCGCCATTGGTGTAACACCACTGCTGATGAAAATCAAACCGGTAGGCCAACTTGCCAATCACATCTCTATGTGACTCTTGTTCATCTTTCGATGCGTGTGTTCTGAGCTCATGACGGTCATGCCTGAACGTCAAGACAACCAAGTGATCTCGCTGCGAGGTCTCAACTCACCCGCCTCACACTTCTCTAATCGTTCTTACCCGTGTGACATGGCGCACCCCGAAAAGATAGGTGCCGTGACGGTGCTACACTTGGGAGAACACTAAATACTTGATATTTTTGTGAGAGATCACCCTAATAAAAAGTGACTACCGCACAATCAAGCAGGGTGCATCATAAGGGATAAACATCTTAGGTAATTCATAATAGCATGATATGGTATAGCCCTTTCTGACGAAGAAGTCTTTCATTTCTTCGTCTTCGGCATTCGCGTCGGTGTTCACCTTCGCGAAGATTGCCACCACCTTGTCGATGCACCAGAAAATATTGCTATCTCTATAGCTAATAAAATAAGTGCATTACTTAAGGTTGACACGCAGGTCATTAAAGTTACAAGCATATGGCTCCAGCCATCATGCCGAATCATGACACGCAGGTCATGTTAATTAACTTATATCATATAGCCATCTCATACAATTCAAAATAATATGAGCACTGCTATACCACATCACATGCACATGCAAACCATGCTGCAAAACCAAGTTAGACACCTCTAATCGGTTCATGCAAAAACTTGTTTTTCGTGGCTTCTAAGGTTTCAAAACAAACCGAAGCTACCAACGTCCATCATCAAGTATGATAATTCGGGGGGGGGGGGGGGGGGGGGGGGGGGGGGGGGGGGGGGGGGGGGGGGGGGGGGGGGGGGGGGGGGGGGGGGGGGGGGGGGGGGGGGGGGGGGGGGGGGGGGGGGGGGGGGGGGGGGGGGGGGGGGGGGGGGGGGGGGGGGGGGGGGGGGGGGGGGGGGGGGGGGGGGGGGGGGGGGGGGGGGGGGGGGGGGGGGGGGGGGGGGGGGGGGGGGGGGGGGGGGGGGGGGGGGGAACTAGGATTTACAACCTCCCAACCATGAGGATGGATACCCTTGCCTGCCCCTTGGACAGACCTTCGGGAGGTGGTTGGATAGTCCCTCGGATGGTGTCGCGGACAGCCCTCTCGGAGGACGTTCGAAACTTGGACGGTCACCCGGACAGCCCTTCGAGAGGGCCCTCAAAACTTGGATGGTCACACGGACAGCCCTTCGGGCGGCACTCTCGAAATAAGACCGAAACTATGATCTGACTACAGAGTTGCACACATACGGTGTTATCTATCCGGCAGGGCTTCGCCGTCCAGAACTAGTTCCCACTGGAACCGAGACAGCCTTTCGGCTCTACGAAACTTTTTCACTGGGAGGGAGAGAGAAGCCAGACAAGTCATGGCATGTGTATGAGAGCAAGGGATAAAGAATTTGGGTTGCCCCCTCCACCTCTATTTATAGGAAAGCCAAGGGGTAGGATGGTCATACAAAGTACCAAAGTACCCCCACTTTATGTCACCCAAAAAGGGCATAAGAGGGAAAAGGGGTGCCATGTGGAGCTCCATGGAGGAGCTCCACCCTTGGCCGGCCACTCCCTTGGGGGCTCCCCCATGAGGGGCTTCCTTGGCCACCAAAGGCCTTCTAGAATCCTTTTAAAAAATATCCCAAAAGGTGACTTTCCAAAAAATATCCATAAAGTGATTTTCACTATTCACATAACCAATTTTCCGCGACCGTTAAATCCGAAAATATTTCTGTGGGTCTTAGAATAATTCTAGTACCCACACAAATGATTTTGGACGCGTTCCGAAACAATTTCGGATTAGTGATTTTCATCTGCGAAAAGTGACCAAATCGGTTCCGGCAGCTCCGGAACATTTCCGGTTTTTATCCCAGAAAATTCCCAGAAGTTTCCAGAACACTTCTGGCATCCTCCAAGAATTTCCAGGCATGTGCCGAAACCAATTTGACTTTATGGTGTCCCCTGAAATAACTCTTCAGTTTTACCGGAACTCATCCGGTGACCTCTCTCTTCGGAACTTTTCCACTGTCTCTGGAACTTTTCCCGGAGACTTTCTCTCAGACTCCCTATCTAGTGTTCAGCAGATAGATGACCCTTAAGTGTGTGACCCTATAGGTTTGGTGAAGTATAGACATGACCAGGATCCCCTTCCGATCAATGATCAACATCGGAGATGTGGACACCCATATTGACCCCTATACCCACACGAATGAATATTCGAGTGAACCTCCAGTTGCCGTGCGCTATTCCTGTTGCTTCACGATATGTTACAAATACCCGAGGTGAGACATGTTGGCATCCCCGTGGATCAACAACTTGTCCACTATGCCAGTTACCTCGTTACCGGTATTGCTCTTTTCTCGTCACCGTGTTCTGGCATCCCTATGATCAAATCACCCTGTGTCTGGCCAGACGATGATGGATACCGTAACACCGAGAGGGCCCAAAGATATTTCTCCATTGTCGAAGGAGCAAATCCCAATCTCGAGCTATGAAGTTACTTGACACACTTTTCCATGAACTCGTAAGCCGCCATAATAGCCACCCATTTACGGATGACGTTTAACAAAGCCCATAGTTCATGAAGCAAGCATGAGGAAACTCGATACTATCATGGTCTAAGGAATCATGCAAATTTTAACCATCTCTATGTTATTAACCATATAACTTGTGATGAATGTATCTCATAGCATAACATCAATTCGGGTCGATTCAACACAAATGTTCTTCTAACATTGTGCCCTCCAAGTTGCCGGCATAGTCATGCCTATGATCAGGAAAATAGAACCATCATGCAACACTTGAGCTAGTCTTAGAGGCCAGACTAGGAATACGTTTTACCGTTTATTATTCCACATGTGCATATGAGTCTTCCTCCGAGCCTCGTGGTTATTGTAGACTCGAGAACCATAGCAGTTATAGCATGGAACATAAACATAATTATGAACAGGGAGATAAATAATAACATTTCTTATTGCCTCTAGGGCATATCTCCTATAGCAGAAGCCTAGGAGCCGAAATACTATCGGCACCGACAAGCTTGTGGTCACTCGAGTTAACTCCACTAGTGAGCCTGTTAGTCCGAGGAATGCCTCGGCTCACTACGGTAATGCCCTAGGTGTCATCCTTCGAGAAGTCTGCTCCATCAATGAGACCAATCTAAGGGATTATGAGAAAGAGAATCTATGACAACTCCTCCTGAGAAGGTTGCACACAAGATTCAAGTTCCCAGACGAGTACGACAATCTATTTTATCCAATGAATTAGGTAAACAACCACGCAATCCACAACTTCTTCAAGAACTTGAGTGCTTGGAAATCCACCGCCAGAAATAAGTTTCTTCTCAAAGATTTTTCTGAGGTCCATGAGAAGTGGCCTATGATTACTGAAGAGTATTGGAACATTTTCAAGGCGTGCAACGAGGGCCCTCTAGTTGAGTCTTAGTCGTCATGGGTGAGGGACCTGCGATCAAAGACATTAAGTAACCACACCCTCAAAAGTCGTGGTTTCATTGGGAAGAAGCCCAAGTGCAACAAGTAGTCTAGGGGAACGTGACAGAAAACAAAAAAATTCGGTACAGCGAGCACACCCAGGACCACTATGGAGATTGAATACAAGGTTTGATCTGATCATTACTGACTCGTAGCGCAGCGGAAGAAGAGTCGGTGTATATCATCGGTGCAGATCCCCGTAGCTAGGATTTAGAACCTCCCAACCACAAGGATGTACTCCCTCATCGGAAAGCCCTTCGGGAGGCGGTCGGACAGTCCCTCGGACGATGTCACGGACAGCCCTTCGGGAGGACCCTCGAAACTCGAACGGAAACTCGAACAGCCCTTCGAGAGGACCCTTGAACAGCCCCTCGGGCAAAAGATCGAAACTACGACCTCTCTACGGGGTTGCACACATACAGTGTCAGCTATCCGGCAGGGCTTCGCCGTCCAGAACTAGTTCCTGCCGGAACCCAGACAGCCTTTCGGCTCTACGAAACTATTTCGCTGGGAGGGAGAGAGAAGCCAGAAATGTCTTGGTATGTGTATGAGAGCAAGGATGAGTGTGGACAGCTCCTATCCACCTCTATTTATAGGAAAATCCAAGGGGTAGGGGTGCCTCCAAAAATACCAAAATACCCACGCATTAGGTCACATATGATGGGCATTAAGGGCATAATGGGAGGCCATGTGGAGCTCCATGGAGCACCACCCCCTTTGGCCGGCCACACCTTGGGGGCCCCCCATGAGGGGCTTCCTTGGCCCCCAAGCCCTTCTAGAAGCCTTTTGGTAAAAGCCCTAAAAGGTGGCTTTCCATAAAGTAACCCAAAAAGTGATTTTCACTATTCATGGAGACAATTTTCCGCGACCGTTAAATCCGAAAATATTTCTGTGGATCTTAGAACAATTCCAGTACCCACTAAAATAATTTTGGATGCATTCCGAAACAATTTTGGATTAGTGATTTTTATCTGCGGAAAGCAACCAAACCGGTTCCGGCAGCTCCGGAACATTTCTGGTTTTTATCCCAGAAAATTCTCAGAAGTTTCTAGAATGATTCTGGCACCCTCCAAGAATTATTAGGCATGTGCCGAAACCAATTTGACTTAATGGTATACCCTGAAACAACTTTTCAGTTTTACCAAAATTATTCCGGTGTTTTCTTCGGAACATTTCCGTTGTCTCCGAAACTTTTCCGGTGACTTTCTCTCAGACTCCCTGTCTAGTATTCAGTAGATAGATGAACCTTAAGCGTGTGACCCTATAGGTTCGGTGAAGTATAGACATGACCTGGAACACTTTTCGATCAATGATCACATCGGAGCCGTGGACACCCATATTGATCCCTATACCCACATGAAGAAATATTCGAGTGAACCTCCAGTTGCCGTGTGCTATTCCTGTTGCTTCGCGATATGTTACAAACACCTAAGGTGAGATTTACTTGCATCCACATGGATCAAAAACTTGTCCACTATGCTAGTTACCTCGTTACCGGTTTTGTTCTCTTTTCTCGTTTTCGTGTTCCGGCATCCCTGTGTAAATCACACTGTGTCTGGCCAGACGATGATGGATACTGTAACACCGAGAGGGCCCGAGAATATCTCTCCATCATCGGAGGAGCAAATCCCAATCTTGAGCTATCTTGTTCCTTGTCATACTTTTCCGTGAACCCGTAAGCCGCTGTAATAGCCACCCAGTTACGGATGACGTTTAACAAACCCCAAAGTTCACGAAGCAAGCATGACGGAACTCGATACACTCATGGTCTAAGGAATTATGCAAACATTAACTATCTCTGTGTTATTAACCATTAACTTGTGATGAATGTATCTCATAGCATAACATCAAATCGGGTCGATTCAACACAAGTGTTCTACTAACATTGTGCCCTCAAAATTGCTGGCATAGCCATGCCCATGATTAGGAAAACAGGATCATCATGCAATACTTGAGCCAGTCTCAGAGGCAAGACTAGGAATTCATTTTACCGTTTATTATACCACACGTGCACATGAGTTTCCCTCTGAGCCTCATGGATATTGCAGACTCGAGAATCATTACAGTTATAGCATGGAACATAAACATTCATTACAAACTCGGAGATACAAAATAACTGTTATTACTGCCTCTAGGGCATATCTCCTACAGACTCCCACTTGCACTAGAGTCATAATCCAGTTACATGGCTTCCCTAACCCCAATGGCTATCCGGTGCTACTCATGCTTTGCTCGTGGTAGAGGCTTTGTCATTGGGTCTGACACGTTTAGATCCGTGTGAACTTTGCGTACTTTCACTAAACCCGCTTCGACATGATGTCGAATGAGTTTATATTTGCATTCAATATGTTTTGTCTTATGGTGCAAACTTGGCTACCTTTCCTGAGCCGCAGTACCACTATTATCACAATAGATCTCCACCGGGTCCAGAGCACTTGGAACCACACCAAGGTCTTCAAGAAATTGCTTGATCCATACCGCCTCCTTGGAGGCTTCTGAAGCTACAACATATTCCGCCTCCATCGTAGAATCTGCGACAGTCTTTTGTTTGGAACTTTTCCAATCAACTGCACCACCGTTCAATATGAAAACATAGCCTGATTGAGATTTGAAGTCATCTGGGACATTCATGAAGCCTGCATCAGTGTAACCACTTACAATAAGCTCTTCATCACCTCCGTACACAAGGAGTAAATCCTTGGTCCTTCTGAGGTATTTAAGAATACCCTTGATTGCGGCCCAGTGTTCCAATCCTGGATCACTTTGGTACCGGCTGCTAACACTTGGCGCATAGGAAACATCCGGTCTTGTACATAGCATGGCATACATAATAGAACCAACTGCCGAAGCATATGGAACATCAATCATTTGTACTTGCTCATCGAGGGTTCGAAGACACTGATTCTTGCAAAGCACTGTACCAGGTGACATGGGGAGTAGGCCTTTCTTGGAGTTCTCCATGTTGAACCTTTTCAATACCTTGTCAATGTACGTGCTTTGGCAAAGCGCTATCAGGCGTTTTGATCTATCTCTATAGATCCTGATGCCCAATACATATGCCGCTTCACCTATGTCTTTCATTGAAAAACTTTTCTTCAATGAGTCTTTTATTTCGCTAAGAAAATTCACGTCATTTCCAATCAACAATATGTCATCCACATACAAGATTAGAAATGCTTTTGCGCTCCCACTAAACTTCTTGTAAACACAAGATTCTTCGTCATTCCTGATGAAGCCAAACTCTTTGACCACTTCATCAAAACGAATGTTCCAGCTCCTTGATGCTTGCTTCAGACCATAAATGGCTTTCTGAAGTTTGCATATCTTTCCAGCATCCTTATGAACGACAAAACCTTCTGGCTGTATCATGTATACATCCTCTTTGAGGTTTCCATTTAGAAAAGCCATTTTGACATCCATCTGCCATATTTCATAACAAAATAAGCATCAATTGCTAGTAATATCCGAAAAGACCTAAGCATAGCTACGGGCGAGAAAGTCTCATCGTAGTCCACTCCTGGAACCTGCGTGAACCCTTTTGCGACAAGTCTAGCTTTATGGATAGTAATGTTACCATCCGCGTTCGTCTTTCTTTTGAAAATCCATTTACAACCAATGGGATTTACGCCTTCTGGAAGTTCTTCCAAGTTCCAAACTTGATTTTCGTACATGGATTCCATCTGAGATTTCATGGCCTTGTGCCATTCCCTTGAGCTGGGACCTGCCATCGCTTCTTTGTAGTGCGCAGGTTCATCATCTTCAAGAATGAAGATTTCGTTATGAAACCACTCAGGTGGCTAGATAGCCCTACCTGATCTGCGCGGTTCAGTTACAACATTGTCTGAAGTTTCCGCATCACATGCGACAACTTCCGGCTCGGTTGTAGGGATAATTAGTGGAATTTCGTCCGGTTCCTTAGCCATATCAATGGTTGCCGAAGATTCACTAATCTCATTAAGTTGTACTGTCCTCCCACTCACTTCTTTAGTGAGAAACTCTTTCTCAAGAAAGACTCCATGTTTTGCAACAAACACTTTGTTCTCGGAGGCATGGTAGAAAGAATATCCAACTGTCTCCTTGGGATAACCTACAAAGTAACATTTGTCTAATCTGGGATCAAGTTGCTTGGCTGTAAACGCTTTACGTATGCCTCACAACCCCAAATTTTGAGAAACGACAGGTCGGGTTTCTTCCCGTGCCATATCTTATATGGCGTCGTCTCAACAGACTTAGACGGTGCTTTGTTTAGTGTGTGAGCGGTAGTTTCCAGTGCATGACCCCAAAAAGATAACGGCTGATCTGTAAGAGACATCATCGACCTTACCATGTCTAACAGGGTTCGGTTACGTCTTTTCAACACTATGTTTCGCTCTGGAGTTCCAGGAGGCGTAAGCTGTGAAACGATTCCACAGTCACTCAGATGTTGGCCAAACTCATGACTAAGATATTCGCCCCTACGATCAGACCACAGAAACTTTATCCTTTTGTTATGATGATTTTCTACCTCATTCTGAAATTCTTTGAACTTTTCAAAGGTTTTCGACTTGTGCTTCATTAAGTAGATATAGCCATACCGACTTAAATCATCAGTAAAAGTCACGAAGTAAAAATACCAACCCTGTGCGATTGTGCTCATTGGACCACATACATCACTATGTATTATTTCCAATAATTCACTCGCCCGTTCAGAATGACCCGTGAACAGCATCTTGGTCATTCTGCCCATCAAGCAAGCTTCACATGTGTCAAATGATTCAAAATCAAAGGACGGTAAAACTCCATCTTTATGGAGTCTTTCCATGCGTTTCTTTCCAATGTGGCTAAGCCGACAGTGCCACATGAAAGTGGTGGTGGTATTAGCCTTCTTAAGGCGTTTAGCATTCACGTTAAAGACATCATTTCAACATTCAAGATTTAGTATGACAAGGCCCCCAACAATGGGTGCAAATCCATAAAACATATCGTTACAATAAAGTGAACAACCATTGTTCTCAGACTTGTACGAATATCCATCGTGTACTAAACATGATCCAGAGATAATGTTTCTACACAATCATGGAACAAAATAACAGTTACTTAGTTCTAGGGTAAATCCTAAAGGGAGACCTAGAGGCATAATGCCGACGGCTTGAGCGGCGATCCCAGCGCCATTCCTGACACGCATCACAACTTCATTCTTTGCTAGCTTGAGCACCTTCTGAAGTGTAGCGACCCGACCTCAAACGGTCAAGCCTCTGTGTATCTGTGCCATCCCTGGATCAGTATGCTGGCACACACAGTACATCAATGTATATATCAAAGTGCAATGGGGGGGGGGGGGGGGGGGGGGGGGGGGGGGGGGGGGGGGGGGGGGGGGGGGGGGGGGGGGGGGGGGGGGGGGGGGGGGGGGGGGGGGGGGGGGGGGGGGGGGGGGGGGGGGGGGGGGGGGGGGGGGGGGGGGGGGGGGGGGGGGGGGGGGGGGGGGGGGGGGGGGGGGGGGGGGGGGGGGGGGGGGGGGGGGGGGGGGGGGGGGGGGGGGGGGGGGGGGGGGGGGGGGGGGGGGGGGGGGGGGGGGGGGGGGGGGGGGGGGGGGGGGGGGGGGGGGGGGGGGGGGGGGGGGGGGGGGGGGGGGGGGGGGGGGGGGGGGGGGGGGGGGGGGGGGGGGGGGGGGGGGGGGGGGGGGGGGGGGGGGGGGGGGGGGGGGGGGGGGGGGGGGGGGGGGGGGGGGGGGGGGGGGGGGGGGGGGGGGGGGGGGGGGGGGGGGGGGGGGGGGGGGGGGGGGGGGGGGGGGGGGGGGGGGGGGGGGGGGGGGGGGGGGGGGGGGGGGGGGGGGGGGGGGGGGGGGGGGGGGGGGGGGGGGGGGGGGGGGGGGGGGGGGGGGGGGGGGGGGGGGGGGGGGGGGGGGGGGGGGGGGGGGGGGGGGGGGGGGGGGGGGGGGGGGGGGGGGGGGGGGGGGGGGGGGGGGGGGGGGGGGGGGGGGGGGGGGGGGGGGGGGGGGGGGGGGGGGGGGGGGGGGGGGGGGGGGGGGGGGGGGGGGGGGGGGGGGGGGGGGGGGGGGGGGGGGGGGGGGGGGGGGGGGGGGGGGGGGGGGGGGGGGGGGGGGGGGGGGGGGGGGGGGGGGGGGGGGGGGGGGGGGGGGGGGGGGGGGGGGGGGGGGGGGGGGGGGGGGGGGGGGGGGGGGGGGGGGGGGGGGGGGGGGGGGGGGGGGGGGGGGGGGGGGGGGGGGGGGGGGGGGGGGGGGGGGGGGGGGGGGGGGGGGGGGGGGGGGGGGGGGGGGGGGGGGGGGGGGGGGGGGGGGGGGGGGGGGGGGGGGGGGGGGGGGGGGGGGGGGGGGGGGGGGGGGGGGGGGGGGGGGGGGGGGGGGGGGGGGGGGGGGGGGGGGGGGGGGGGGGGGGGGGGGGGGGGGGGGGGGGGGGGGGGGGGGGGGGGGGGGGGGGGGGGGGGGGGGGGGGGGGGGGGGGGGGGGGGGGGGGGGGGGGGGGGGGGGGGGGGGGGGGGGGGGGGGGGGGGGGGGGGGGGGGGGGGGGGGGGGGGGGGGGGGGGGGGGGGGGGGGGGGGGGGGGGGGGGGGGGGGGGGGGGGGGGGGGGGGGGGGGGGGGGGGGGGGGGGGGGGGGGGGGGGGGGGGGGGGGGGGGGGGGGGGGGGGGGGGGGGGGGGGGGGGGGGGGGGGGGGGGGGGGGGGGGGGGGGGGGGGGGGGGGGGGGGGGGGGGGGGGGGGGGGGGGGGGGGGGGGGGGGGGGGGGGGGGGGGGGGGGGGGGGGGGGGGGGGGGGGGGGGGGGGGGGGGGGGGGGGGGGGGGGGGGGGGGGGGGGGGGGGGGGGGGGGGGGGGGGGGGGGGGGGGGGGGGGGGGGGGGGGGGGGGGGGGGGGGGGGGGGGGGGGGGGGGGGGGGGGGGGGGGGGGGGGGGGGGGGGGGGGGGGGGGGGGGGGGGGGGGGGGGGGGGGGGGGGGGGGGGGGGGGGGGGGGGGGGGGGGGGGGGGGGGGGGGGGGGGGGGGGGGGGGGGGGGGGGGGGGGGGGGGGGGGGGGGGGGGGGGGGGGGGGGGGGGGGGGGGGGGGGGGGGGGGGGGGGGGGGGGGGGGGGGGGGGGGGGGGGGGGGGGGGGGGGGGGGGGGGGGGGGGGGGGGGGGGGGGGGGGGGGGGGGGGGGGGGGGGGGGGGGGGGGGGGGGGGGGGGGGGGGGGGGGGGGGGGGGGGGGGGGGGGGGGGGGGGGGGGGGGGGGGGGGGGGGGGGGGGGGGGGGGGGGGGGGGGGGGGGGGGGGGGGGGGGGGGGGGGGGGGGGGGGGGGGGGGGGGGGGGGGGGGGGGGGGGGGGGGGGGGGGGGGGGGGGGGGGGGGGGGGGGGGGGGGGGGGGGGGGGGGGGGGGGGGGGGGGGGGGGGGGGGGGGGGGGGGGGGGGGGGGGGGGGGGGGGGGGGGGGGGGGGGGGGGGGGGGGGGGGGGGGGGGGGGGGGGGGGGGGGGGGGGGGGGGGGGGGGGGGGGGGGGGGGGGGGGGGGGGGGGGGGGGGGGGGGGGGGGGGGGGGGGGGGGGGGGGGGGGGGGGGGGGGGGGGGGGGGGGGGGGGGGGGGGGGGGGGGGGGGGGGGGGGGGGGGGGGGGGGGGGGGGGGGGGGGGGGGGGGGGGGGGGGGGGGGGGGGGGGGGGGGGGGGGGGGGGGGGGGGGGGGGGGGGGGGGGGGGGGGGGGGGGGGGGGGGGGGGGGGGGGGGGGGGGGGGGGGGGGGGGGGGGGGGGGGGGGGGGGGGGGGGGGGGGGGGGGGGGGGGGGGGGGGGGGGGGGGGGGGGGGGGGGGGGGGGGGGGGGGGGGGGGGGGGGGGGGGGGGGGGGGGGGGGGGGGGGGGGGGGGGGGGGGGGGGGGGGGGGGGGGGGGGGGGGGGGGGGGGGGGGGGGGGGGGGGGGGGGGGGGGGGGGGGGGGGGGGGGGGGGGGGGGGGGGGGGGGGGGGGGGGGGGGGGGGGGGGGGGGGGGGGGGGGGGGGGGGGGGGGGGGGGGGGGGGGGGGGGGGGGGGGGGGGGGGGGGGGGGGGGGGGGGGGGGGGGGGGGGGGGGGGGGGGGGGGGGGGGGGGGGGGGGGGGGGGGGGGGGGGGGGGGGGGGGGGGGGGGGGGGGGGGGGGGGGGGGGGGGGGGGGGGGGGGGGGGGGGGGGGGGGGGGGGGGGGGGGGGGGGGGGGGGGGGGGGGGGGGGGGGGGGGGGGGGGGGGGGGGGGGGGGGGGGGGGGGGGGGGGGGGGGGGGGGGGGGGGGGGGGGGGGGGGGGGGGGGGGGGGGGGGGGGGGGGGGGGGGGGGGGGGGGGGGGGGGGGGGGGGGGGGGGGGGGGGGGGGGGGGGGGGGGGGGGGGGGGGGGGGGGGGGGGGGGGGGGGGGGGGGGGGGGGGGGGGGGGGGGGGGGGGGGGGGGGGGGGGGGGGGGGGGGGGGGGGGGGGGGGGGGGGGGGGGGGGGGGGGGGGGGGGGGGGGGGAAAATACTTCCAAATGACTTTCAATTTGATTCCTTTTAACTTCCAACTCATATTTCATATAATTTGAAGAAGTCATTTTATCTTCTCTCATGAAAATCATTGAGTTGCATAAAGTTTTCTAAATTTGAAATGTTTGCATATGGAATTCAAATCTTTTCAAAACCATTTTCATTTAATTAAATGGAAGAAGTCATATCATCTTCACTCTAGGGTTTTGTGTTGGAATGAATTTGAATTCATGGAGATCATAAATGCAAGGTGAAAGTTTGGGAAAGTCATTTCATTCCCTCTCATTCAACTTTCAAAAAGTTTCAAATTTCACACAAGCAATCACACCACAATCAAACAAACAATCATAGTTATTTATTTAATATAACATTCCAAAATTTAGAATTTTTGGGATGTTACACACCCTGTATCGAGTTGCAAATGTTAGCAACCGATCCGGTATCAAATACCCAAGACTTAGAATTTTCGCAAGCAAGCAAAACGTCAATGACATTAACCTGTATAACAATTATACCTTTTTCGGTTTTGCCGGACTTCTTATCTTCCAGATACTTCTTGCAGTTTATCTTCCATTATCCTGTGTCGTTGCAGTAGAAGCACTCAGTTTCATTCTTGGCTCCACCCTTAGAGTTGCTTTGGGAGCCGGTCTTACCGGCACCCTTGCCCTTCTTTGGCTTGCCTTTCTTTTTGAAACTCGCGGTTTTATTCACAAGCAACACTTGCTTGCGATTTTTCCGCAGTCCTCCTTCGCAATTTTCAGCATGGCGAGCACCTCTTCCGGTGTCTTCTCCATCCCACTCATGTTGTAGTTCATGACAAAATCGTCGTAAGACGGGGGGAGTGAAGAAAGCATCATGTCCATCATATGGCCCGGTGGAATTGGAAATTCTAGGGTTTTAAGCCTTTCAGCATAGCCAATCATTTTGACCACGTGTTCGCCAACTGAACTGCCCTCAGCCATCTTGCTATCCATCACGGCCTTCATGATATCAAATCGTTCAGACCGTGCGGTTTCCTTGTATAAAGCATCCAATTCCCGGATCATATCACGGGGTTTATGGAATTCAAAACATTTTTGAAGCTTCGGACTCATGCAATCTAGCATGAGGCACTACACTAAGTTGTGATCATCATCCTTAGTGGCCCAGACATTTTGTTCATCTTCCGGGGCATCTGCCGCCGGTTTAGCTGGAAGAGCAGTTTCAAGCACATACATTTTCTTAGCGCTCCTGAGGACAATCCTCAAGTTGCGGACCCAGCCCGCATAGTTGTTTCCAGTCGCAGCTAACTTCCCTTTCTCTAACATCGGGCCTAAGTTGAATGCAGTGTTGCAAGTCATTTGATCTACAACGGAAAACACAAGTTTCACTTAGACTTTGTTCATAATGATTTTTGCACTAGTGAATAAACAATTTTAATCTAAAGTGTGCTCCCACTCAAATCAATATCTCTCAAAATTGATTATGAGTGATTCAAGATCCGTGTCTTGATTGTTCGCCATTGGTGTAACACCACCGATGACAAAAATCTTAACCTGTAGGCCAACTTGCCAATCACATCTCTATGTGATTCTTGTTCATCTTTCGATGCGTGTGTTCCGAGCTCATGACGGTCATGCCTGAACGTCAAGACAACCAAGTGATCTCGCTGCGAGGTCTCAACTCACCCGCCTTACACTTCTCTAATCGTTCGTACCCGTGTGACATGGCGCACCCCGAAAAGATAGGTGCCGTGACGGTGGTACACTTGGGAGAACACTATCTACTTGATAATTTTTAAGTGAGAGATCACCCTAATAAAAGTGACTACCACACAATCAAGAAGGGTGCATCAAGAGGGATAAACATCTCAGGCAATTCATAATAGCATGATATGGTATAGCCCCTTCTGACGGAGAAGTCAAGTATTTCTTGGTTTTTGGCATTTGCGTCGGTGTTCACCTTTGCAAAGATTGCCACCACCTTGTCGATGCACCAGATAATATTGCTATCTCTATAGCTAATAAAAGAAATGCATTACTTAAGGTTGACACGCAGGTCATTAAAGTGACAATCATATGGCTCCAGCCATCATGCCGAATCATGACACGCAGGTCATGTTAGTAAATTTACATCATATAGTCATCTCATACATAATCGAATTAATATGAGCATTGCTATACCACATCACATGCACATCCTGCAAAACCAAGTTAGACGCCTCTAATCGGTTTATGCAAAATTTTATTTTACGTGGCTTCTAAGATTTTGACTTAAACCACAGCTACCAACGTTTATCATCAAGTATGATTATTCAAGTCGCTAGATTAACTTTCCAGGGTGTATGAAACACGAGATAATAAAATCTCGAGCCCCATACTAAACTTCATCATACGCATGACCCCCGTGCAGACCATATCTGCATTGCCCTTTCGTCTGCGCAATTTCATCTTTCTCTGAACTATGGTGGAACCCAAAGAACTGATAGCACTTCGTTGATCAATCAGAATCGCGGATTGCCAGAACTTTGTGAAATTCCACCATGCTGTTTTAAGATCAGAAATACGCAAATTCTAGGGAAGCAACAAGAACATTGTGTAACAGATTTCGTCTGCCACCCCCATAAATAATTTTCAGCAATAGATCTCATCTAATAAAAAATTATATTATGCAATACCCATACATCTACATGTATTCTAGATCGTAACCTACATCTATGCATAGCACGGCTCTGATACCACTGTAGGGGAACACGACAGAAAACAAAAAAAATTGGTACTGCGAGCACGCCCAGGACCACTATGGAGATTGCATACAAGGTTTGATCTGATCATTACCGACTCGTAACACAGCGGAAGAAGAGTCGGTGTAGATCATCGGTGTAGATCCCCGCAGCTAGGATTTACAACTTCCCAACCACGAGGATGTACTCCCTCGTCGGACATCCCTTCGGGAGGTGGTCGGACAGTCCCTCGGACGATGTCACAGACAGCCCTTCGGGAGGACCCTCGAAACTCGAACGGAAACTCGGACAGCCCTTCGGGAGGACCCTCGAACAGCCCCTTGGGCAAAAGATCGAAACTACGACCTCTCTAGGGGGTTGCACACATACGGTGTCAGCTATCCGGCAGGGCTTCGCCGTCCATAACTAGTTCCTGCCGGAACCCAGACAGCCTTTCGGCTCTACGAAACTATTTTGCTGGAGGGAGAGAGGAGCCAGAAATGTCATGGCATGTGTACGAGAGCAAGGATGAGTGTGGAGAGCTCCTCTCCACCTCCATTTATAGGAAAAGCCAAGGGGTAGGGGTGCCTCCAAAAATACCAAAATACCCATGCATTAGGTCACATATTATGGGCATTAAGGGCATAATGGGAGGCCATGTGGAGCTCCTTGGAGCACCACCCTCTTTGGCCAGCCACCCCTTGGGGGCCCCCCATGAGGGGCATCCTTGGCCCCCAAGCCCTTCTAGAAGCCTTTTAGTAAAAGCCCTAAAAGGTGGCTTTCCATAAAGTAACCCAAAAAGTGATTTCCACTATTCATGGAGACAATTTTCCGTGACCGTTAAATCCAAAAATATTTCTGTGGATCTTAGAACAATTCCAGTACCCACTAAAATAATTTTGGATGCATTTCAAAACAATTTCGGATTAGTGATTTTTATCTGCGGAAAGCAACCAAACCGGTTCCGGCAGCTCTAGAACATTTCCGGTTTTTATCCCAGAAATTTCCCAGAAGTTTCCAGAATGATTCTGCCACCCTCCAAGAATTATCAGGCGTGTGCTTAAACTAATTTGACTTTAATGGTATACCCTGAAACAACTTTTTAGTTTTACCGAAACTATTCCGGTGTTCTCTTCGGAACATTTCCGTTGTCTCCGAAACTTTTCCGGTGACTTTCTCTCAAAATCCCTGTCTAGTATTCAGCAGATAGATGACCCTTAAGCGTGTGACCCTATAGGTTCGGTGAAGTATAGACATGACCCGGAACACTTTCCGATCAATTATCCACATCGGAGCCGTGGACACCCATATTGATCCCTATACCCACACGAAGAAATATTCGAGTGAACCTCCAGTTGTCGTGTGCTATTCCTGTTGCTTCATGATATGTTACAAACAACCGAGGTGAGATTTACTTGCATCCCCGTGGATCAACTACTTGTCCACTATGCTAGTTACCTCGTTACTGGTTTTGTTCTCTTTTCTCATTTCTGTGTTCCGACATCCCAGTGATCAAATCACACTGTGTCTGGCCAAACGATGATGGATACCGTAACACCGAGAGGGCCTGAGAATATCTCTCCATCATCGGGGGAGCAAATCCCAATCTTGAGCTATCTCGTTCCTTGTCATACTTTTCCGTGAACCCGTAAGCCGCCGTAATAGCCACCCAGTTACGGATGACGTTTAACAAACCCCAAAGTTCACGAAGCAAGCACGAAGGAACTCGATACTCTCATGGTCTAAGGAATTATGCAAACATTAACTATCTTTGTGTTATTAACCATTAACTTGTGACGAATGTATCTCATAGCATAACATCAAATCGGGTCAATTCAACACAAGTGTTCTACTAACATTGTGCCCTCAAAATTGCCGGCATAGCCATGCCCATGATCAGGAATACAGGATCATCATGCAATACTTGAGCCAGTCTCAGAGGCAAGACTAGGAATTCATTTTACCGTTTATTATACCACACATGCACATGAGTTTCCCTTCGAGCCTCATGGATATTGCAGACTCGAGAATCATTGCAGTTATAGCATGGAACATAAACATTCATTCCAAACTCAGAGATATGAAATAACTGTTATTACTGCCTCTAGGGCATATCTCCTACAAGCAAGACAAGTAGTACATATCGTTTCTTAATGATTCACATTCCTATCACAGGCAAGGTAGCATGCGGAACCTCAAAGCTCACAGGGGTCCTCGGCCAGGTGGAACACTCCTCTTAACCGGTCGATCAACGTGACCCTCGGCAAGGCCCCATTAACCGCGCCCGAGGGTGGCCGTGTGAACGGCGCCAGAGTCGGTTCCAAATGGGACCATCATTATCCCAAAGACCGCGAGATGCAACAGCAGAGAAGGAAAGCCAGCAAGCTTATCCTCGAACAGAAAATAATTAAAGCAACAGCCGAAGCCACAGCCGACCACCAAGCACACATTGACTCCGAAAGCCAAGCCCAAGCCCAAGCCATGGTGCCTTCAATAATTGAGAGCGTGAAGCATTGGATCCAAAATGGCGAACCAGGAAACATTGTCATCCAACCAAGCGTCAGCACGTCAAGAATGGCGCCCAAGGATAGCAGCTCCTCTGTTTCTTTCATTGGCTACCCGTCGCCAACGGCTGATCTCAACGTTCTCATGGTAAGCGTCGCATGGTCAACATATTTCATTCTTTGTTCTTCCGCTCTGTTACATCGACGACGCCCTACATTTTTTGCAGGAAGACTCTACGTGCACTCTCTTAGCCTCGGTGAATGCTGAGATGATTCCCATTGCAATAGGCTCGGTCATTCGCCCCAAAGATACCATCATGCACGGAGTGCAACTACCTGCCGAGGTCTTTAGAGTTGAACTGTTTGTTATCTTAGCGAGATACGGAGAAATTCCTCCTACGATACAACCTCTGAGGGTGGATAGCCAGATGACCCTCACACAATGCCTCACTTGGCAAATGCAGTGGCCGAAGAATCAAATTCGGTTGGGAAACATCCCACTCCGAACAACCTCGCCGCTGATGACCAATGGCAACACTATTCTACCAGGACCATCTCTTTTCGGTCAGAGCCAACCCAAAGGTCCTAACAATGAGGTGGATGCGGCGAATGAGGAACAGGCCTTCGTGCCTGATGATCATCTTGTCAATCAGTTCTTCTTGGTTGATGAATATCAGAAATCTGCCATCAATCTTGATGGACCAATGCCTCCTGATCCTATCGAAGCATGCCGTATGCCTCCCACTGAACAAAAACGTATTGTTCCTTGCTAGAAGAGTCTGTTCAACAATGACTTCACGCCACCAGACACACGGGCGCCACCAGCCAGGTGAGCATTGCTCAGTCCAAACACATTCAATGGGGCGGTCGCAAAAGCGTTGCCGGGCACTGTAGCCAACCAGCCTAACCCGACAGCCAAAAAGAGAAGGCGACCAAGTAAAAGTGATAAGAATGGCGCTGCTAGCCAGCCGGTTCAAAATAAAGAGGTTCTTCGTGTTGCATGGCGGAATTACCATTCGCCGGGTGAACCCATCCTTCCGAAGAAGCTCAGCGAGCCTCTACCGACATAATTGTGGCTTCTGCATGACACAGTTCTCTATAGGGACAAGTATGCATTTGCTCATGGAGGTGGATTACGCCCGGTTTTCACTGTGATGGTGCCACCGAATCTTGATTTGTGCGATGATTTCCCCGCGGAGAAGTTCTATGCGCCATTCGAAGACATCTTCAACCTGTTCCACCTATACAAGCTCGGTGGTTCCATAGTCCGCCTATGGGCGATCAATAGCACCTACATTGCCACAAGGGAGCGCAACAAGAATGTCACGGTAGCGGACCCCTATCTCATGCATGAGGCCAACCTGAATGTCCCTGATCGCCGTGAAGCTATGAAGAGGTATCTGATAGACTTCATGGTTGCCAACATGGAGGAGTGCCTTCTCGTGCCCTACTATACCATGTAAGTCATTCGCTAGCCACAATATACTTTCGTAGAATTCCATTATGCTTGCACGTACCAACATTAACTTGAGGATAATTGGTCTTGTCACTTATTTGCGCAGAGAACATTGTCCACCGATACTTCTTTCTTGGATTCGGCGAGGAAAGTCAAGAAAGACTACAAAGGCATCAAGAAGGTTCCGAATGAAGCACTCTTCCAGTATACCACCAAGGAAGGAATTATCAAAGAGGGGCATGTCAAGTTTGACAGATTTAGAGTGGTATGCTTCGGCCACAACACCGACTTATGTTGCCTGCAGCAACCGGCAAAGAGTGATGCAGAAGCCTAGTACGCCATTCACCACATGGAGCAGTACATACGGGATGGAGAACGCCTTAAAAAGCAATCTGACGTCATCGCATGGGGGAGGAAAATGGAGCAAACCTTACTGGGAGATCGCAAAGATGAGTTCAGACGCATCCAGCGGAAGATTGCGACCATCCTCAACAAGGATGTCATCGACCATGCCGGGATTTTCAACAGCAGCGAACCAACCGGCACGGAGGAGATACAAACTCGGATTAAGCAACAGGGTCTCGATGCTGACGGTCTGGCCTCTCTTGCGGATCCGGTGAAGAAGTACTTAAACGATCCTTATTACGAAGATATATTGTAAAAGGACAGTGACAGCTATGTTGTGGTTCTCAAGAGAACTCAGCTACATTGTCGTTCAGTGCTAACGTACTTCAAAACTTGCCTAACTATCTTAATTAAGTACTCTGTTACATAATTGTCGTCGATGACTTTTAATTAATGTTAAGAGTTTCCTAATTGTCTTACTTACATTTTTGAATTTCATACTTTCTAATTGTGGCATGCAAATGTCTATATATACTGATAATCAGAAACGCTGCCGTGGTAGCGTTTTTTCGCTGCCTTCAAACTAGGTTAATGGCGTGTGGAGAAAATGCAACGCCAACGCCACCACTAATTTTTATCAGTGACTGCATATTGGTGGCGTGGGGTGCCCACGCCACCAAGGCAGTTTTTGCCACGCCACCACTAGCGTTTTCTGCACTAGAGAGAGCAAATTTTCTTATATCCTCTAAAATTCCTACGTTTTTCCTTGGTTCCAAACAGAGCCTAAGCTGCAGGAGTATATTTATGAAATGAGTAAATTCCAATTTGTAACAGTGGATATCCTATTATTAGCGACGTAGGATATTTAACAAAGGATCCCATTTACCATTTACACCAAAATTGATAGAACGGGCCCACATGTAAGATTGAAGGTATGTATCATCTCTGTGTCCCTCTCCACCAGACAATCCTACCAGCTCCTTTCATCGATCACCCTCGCCACTACTTTCATCATCGTCGCCAGCCGACCGCCGTTCTAACCCTAGCCACCGAAACCGGAGTGGAGAACGCACGGGAGTGACGAGTCGGGACAGGCGCTGACCTGCCGTCGCACACGGGACTTGACTTACCAGCTTGGAAACACCCTAGGAAATTACGTGTCATGACACGTCATCCTGACACATACGAGCATTGTCAGTTGTGGTGTAAGTGGTAAAAGGGCGTACTTTAATTGTGTCACTAAGAGCATCTAATAGCATCTCCAGCAATAGCCCCAAAAACATAACCCTTAAAGGCTAAGTAGGGGCTGGCCCCAACTTTTTCAGCCCCCAAAAAAGCCTCCAACTCCAGCAATAGCCCATATTTCTCAGCCCCAATTTCATTATGACATATGTGACCCGCTCGTCAGTGGCTCGGCCCTTTCTTTTTATTTTTCCTCGCATCTCCTTCCTCGATGGGGGGGGGGGGGGGGGGGGGGGGGGGGGGGGGGGGGGGGGGGGGGGGGGGGGGGGGGGGGGGGGGGGGGGGGGGGGGGGGGGGGGGGGGGGGGGGGGGGGGGGGGGGGGGGGGGGGGGGGGGGGGGGGGGGGGGGGGGGGGGGGGGGGGGGGGGGGGGGGGGGGGGGGGGGGGGGGGGGGGGGGGGGGGGGGGGGGGGGGGGGGGGGGGGGGGGGGGGGGGGGGGGGGGGGGGGGGGGGGGGGGGGGGGGGGGGGGGGGGGGGGGGGGGGGGGGGGGGGGGGGGGGGGGGGGGGGGGGGGGGGGGGGGGGGGGGGGGGGGGGGGGGGGGGGGGGGGGGGGGGGGGGGGGGGGGGGGGGGGGGGGGGGGGGGGGGGGGGGGGGGGGGGGGGGGGGGGGGGGGGGGGGGGGGGGGGGGGGGGGGGGGGGGGGGGGGGGGGGGGGGGGGGGGGGGGGGGGGGGGGGGGGGGGGGGGGGGGGGGGGGGGGGGGGGGGGGGGGGGGGGGGGGGGGGGGGGGGGGGGGGGGGGGGGGGGGGGGGGGGGGGGGGGGGGGGGGGGGGGGGGGGGGGGGGGGGGGGGGGGGGGGGGGGGGGGGGGGGGGGGGGGGGGGGGGGGGGGGGGGGGGGGGGGGGGGGGGGGGGGGGGGGGGGGGGGGGGGGGGGGGGGGGGGGGGGGGGGGGGGGGGGGGGGGGGGGGGGGGGGGGGGGGGGGGGGGGGGGGGGGGGGGGGGGGGGGGGGGGGGGGGGGGGGGGGGGGGGGGGGGGGGGGGGGGGGGGGGGGGGGGGGGGGGGGGGGGGGGGGGGGGGGGGGGGGGGGGGGGGGGGGGGGGGGGGGGGGGGGGGGGGGGGGGGGGGGGGGGGGGGGGGGGGGGGGGGGGGGGGGGGGGGGGGGGGGGGGGGGGGGGGGGGGGGGGGGGGGGGGGGGGGGGGGGGGGGGGGGGGGGGGGGGGGGGGGGGGGGGGGGGGGGGGGGGGGGGGGGGGGGGGGGGGGGGGGGGGGGGGGGGGGGGGGGGGGGGGGGGGGGGGGGGGGGGGGGGGGGGGGGGGGGGGGGGGGGGGGGGGGGGGGGGGGGGGGGGGGGGGGGGGGGGGGGGGGGGGGGGGGGGGGGGGGGGGGGGGGGGGGGGGGGGGGGGGGGGGGGGGGGGGGGGGGGGGGGGGGGGGGGGGGGGGGGGGGGGGGGGGGGGGGGGGGGGGGGGGGGGGGGGGGGGGGGGGGGGGGGGGGGGGGGGGGGGGGGGGGGGGGGGGGGGGGGGGGGGGGGGGGGGGGGGGGGGGGGGGGGGGGGGGGGGGGGGGGGGGGGGGGGGGGGGGGGGGGGGGGGGGGGGGGGGGGGGGGGGGGGGGGGGGGGGGGGGGGGGGGGGGGGGGGGGGGGGGGGGGGGGGGGGGGGGGGGGGGGGGGGGGGGGGGGGGGGGGGGGGGGGGGGGGGGGGGGGGGGGGGGGGGGGGGGGGGGGGGGGGGGGGGGGGGGGGGGGGGGGGGGGGGGGGGGGGGGGGGGGGGGGGGGGGGGGGGGGGGGGGGGGGGGGGGGGGGGGGGGGGGGGGGGGGGGGGGGGGGGGGGGGGGGGGGGGGGGGGGGGGGGGGGGGGGGGGGGGGGGGGGGGGGGGGGGGGGGGGGGGGGGGGGGGGGGGGGGGGGGGGGGGGGGGGGGGGGGGGGGGGGGGGGGGGGGGGGGGGGGGGGGGGGGGGGGGGGGGGGGGGGGGGGGGGGGGGGGGGGGGGGGGGGGGGGGGGGGGGGGGGGGGGGGGGGGGGGGGGGGGGGGGGGGGGGGGGGGGGGGGGGGGGGGGGGGGGGGGGGGGGGGGGGGGGGGGGGGGGGGGGGGGGGGGGGGGGGGGGGGGGGGGGGGGGGGGGGGGGGGGGGGGGGGGGGGGGGGGGGGGGGGGGGGGGGGGGGGGGGGGGGGGGGGGGGGGGGGGGGGGGGGGGGGGGGGGGGGGGGGGGGGGGGGGGGGGGGGGGGGGGGGGGGGGGGGGGGGGGGGGGGGGGGGGGGGGGGGGGGGGGGGGGGGGGGGGGGGGGGGGGGGGGGGGGGGGGGGGGGGGGGGGGGGGGGGGGGGGGGGGGGGGGGGGGGGGGGGGGGGGGGGGGGGGGGGGGGGGGGGGGGGGGGGGGGGGGGGGGGGGGGGGGGGGGGGGGGGGGGGCAGGAGCTAGCACGACATCATCGCATGGCCTCTGTAGGGTGTGGTAAAAGTTTGAGCGCGTTTCGAATAGGCCTCACCTGAGGCCGCTTATAAATTGCACCATCTTCGAGGTAGTCTCTCGGTATTGAGAGGCAATGTGTCAGGTTCGTGAAGGAAGTGCGGGTCCTGTTACTCCGTTGGCCTAGAAACTCCTCATGCTCTCAAAGGAGGCCATCGAAGGACACGTGCCACCAGGCCCCGCATTTTTCTGACCCGCCTGCAATATTTGAGACATTTATTGCAATTCAACGGTTTCAGCGCCGGAAAATTGCAGATCTGCAAGGCAGCACATGAAAGCATGCCCAGAGACGGCATGGAAAATCCTATGTGATGTATTTACGACATGCATTTGCCTTGTGCAGATGAGTTAGGGGCGGACCCAGCCATCGGGGGCCGAAATTACCTCGGCGGCATGCCTGATCCAACCGTTTGAATCCTCGAAAAATCAAACGATGCCGTAAATCCTCGGGAGATGGCACGGCGTCATCACATGGGCCCTGTAGGGTGTGGTAAAAGTTTGGGCGCGTTTCGAATTGGCCTCACCTAAGGCCGCTTGTAAATTGCACCATCTCCGAGTTAGCCTCTCGGTATCGAGAGGGAAAGTGTCGGGTTTGTGAAGGAAGTGCTGGTCATGTTGCTCCGTTGGCCTCGAAACTTCTCGTGCTCTCAAAGGAGCCCATCAAATGAGACATGCCAGGCCCCCACATTTTTCTGACCTACCTGCAATATTTGAGACATTTATTGCACTTCTAGGGTTTCATCGTCGGAAATTGCAGATCTACAAGGCGGCACTTGAAATCATGCCCAGAAGCGGCATGGAAAATCTTATGTGATGTATTTGCAACATGCGTATGCCTTGTGCAGATGAGGGAGGGGCAGGCCCAACCATCGGGCGTGCGAAATTACCTCGGCGACATGCCTGATCCAACCGTTTGAATCCTCGGAAAACTTACGATGCCGAAAATCCTCATGAGCTAGCACGACGACATCACATGGCTCCCGTAGGGTGTGGTAAAAGTTTGGGCATGTTTCGAATAGGCCTCACCTGAGGCCGCTTGTAAATTGCACCATCTCCGAGGTAGTCTCTCGGTATCTAGAGGGAACGTGTCGGGTTTGTGAAGGAAGTGCGGGTCCTGTTGCTCGGTTGGCCTCAAAACATCTCGTGCTCTCAATGGAGGCCATCGAATGAGACGTGCTAGCCCCCCGCATTTTTCTGACCCACCTGCAATATTTGAGACATTTATTGCTTTTTTAGGGTTTCAGCGCCGGTAATTGCAGATCTGCAAGGTTACACATGAAATCGTGCCCAGAAGCGGCATGGAAAATCCTATGTGATGTATTTGCGACATGCGTATGCCTTGTGCAGACGAAGGAGGGGCAGGCCAACCACCGGTAAATTGAGGGCATTGAAAATAAGACCCACAAAAACAAGTTAGGAAAAGGTGGGTGAGAGAGAAATAATAATTAAGCAGTAAGCATAAATGCAACAAAAAAATCATTTTTAACCAATTTTGCATAAATATAAGCCCAGTGGCTTCATCTGGCACACGGCTTATATACCATGTAAGCCGAGTCCTGTGGCCTGGCACACGGCTTATATAACATATAAGCCGAGTCCTGTGGTATGGCACACGGCTTATATACCCTATAAGCTGAGTCTTCCATTTGGCACACGGCTTATTGGCTGCTCCGTGACGGCGCCGTCTACCATCTCCGTTATTGACACGTGGCAGATATCTTTGCTGACGGCGAGCTGTTAGCCGAGTGCCTTTCCGGGTAGATGCCGTGTGTTTCCTTGAAGCCGAGAGCTATTTTTTACCACTCGGCTTACAGGCTGCTATAAGCCGGGTGTTTCATAGTTGCTGGGTGTTTTTCTGTCTGTACTCGGCTTAGACGAAAATAAGCCGAGTACCCGAAAAATAGATCTCGGCTTATATGCTTTCACACGGCAAACCGTGATTTCCCTGTAGTGCACCTCGGCATCTCACCTTCTGGAAGTGTATACTGTCTAGAATTTCTCCTTGAATATCAGCTTCAGCCGGCCCCCTCCCTTTTTTCCTGCGCTCCCGTCGCCCCCCCCGAGGCGGCGGAGCGTGGCCGCCGTCTCCCCCGTCTCGCCCCCCTCTTCCTCCCTCCCCTTCGCCGTCGCCGGTGTGCCCGGGTGGCGCCGGCGGCGGCGGACTTCCCTTCCCCGCGCGCTCGGAGGTGGAGTCGGGGCTCCCTCATGCCCTGCGGCGGTGCTCCCAGGTAGACGGCGGCTCGGCGCAGGCTGGACGGGGCTCGTCGATGCGGCGGCGTAGGCGTTGTCTGCGGGGCGACATGGTGGTGCGGCCATGGCCGGCGGCGCCCACGCGGCCCAGATCTGGGCCCTTTCGGGCCCCATCTGGGTTGGGACGAGCCGGCGGCTCAGCGAGCGGCGGTGCTGCTCCCTGGTGGTGGTGGCGAGGTGGCGGTGGTCTACGGGTGGTGGCGGCTTCGTCGGACGGCGAGCTGCAGCGTGGCGGCAGGGGCTGTCCGGACCCATTTGGGCCCGGCCGGGCCAGTCGGGGCCTAGTAGGTCCCTGTCATCGCGTCCGGTCGGCTCCGCGACGGCGGTGGAGGCCGTCCCCTCCCGTCGGCCTAGTTGCCGATGCCCCCGAGCCCGTTGTCCCCTCGTCCATCCTCCAGGTCTCGTGTCGGTGGCCTCAGTGAGACGGCGAATTTGGTTCGGCGACCGTGGTGGCACAGGTTGGTGGGCGGCAGGTTGGACGGTGCACTACGGATTGTCCGGGGTGGTGATGGTGGTTTGGGTCGGGAGAAATACTTCGCGGCTAGTCCGGCACCGACGCGGTGACGCCTGCGGGCGCCGCCGGACCTTCCTGAAGGGCGTCGGGTATACCCCTTCCCCACTGCCCCCCGCGTACCGGGGGAAACCCTAGCATTTGTCCGGGCAGCAGCGACGTCGTCATCGCATTCCTTCTTGAAGGTGTTGCTCGGAACGCGACGATTCAGAGTGCTAGGAGCGCGGTGGAACTTCTCCGTAGGGTGCAGCGGCTGCCGGTCATCTTCGATTTGTTGATCTACCGATGTCGGCATTTTTTTTCTCTTTCTTTCTCTTGTGTTTCTTTGGGCTTGATTGTGCTGCGGCCCCAGCGAGCTGGATGTATCGGATGGTTACTTTATAATATAAAGCGGGGGGAAACCCTTTATCGTTAAATCTCACCTTCTGCACGATTCAAGTGAAGTTCTATCTGCTTGCAACTCCCTAGAAACTTATTAGCTATATGCATGAAGGAAATCAAACTAAA
This sequence comes from Thinopyrum obtusiflorum, assembly GCA_036873465.1. Classification (NCBI taxonomy): domain Eukaryota; kingdom Viridiplantae; phylum Streptophyta; class Magnoliopsida; order Poales; family Poaceae; genus Thinopyrum; species Thinopyrum obtusiflorum. The sequence continues at coordinate 52,608 of JAAAWM010011963.1, read as the reverse complement.
ATGCATATACAATAATATCAAGATTAGTGCTAACAGAGAGTATCCAGCTGATGACGATGAGTTGTTTGTGTGTGACAAGGACACGGATGGATGGACGGACGGGCTTACTTTGTTCGTACCAAATGGATGGAGTTGCTTTTCTTCTACTACTCCTACGTACTTCCTCCGTCCCAAAATTCTTGTCTTAAATTCGTCTAGATACGGAGGGAGTAACATACTAGTCTCTACTCCTAATGGAGCAGTTGGTAGTCTCGCTTCCAGGTTTTTTTTCGTCCCACCTCCCATGGTTTTTTTTGGTACCTCCTCCCACCTTCGCTGGTTTTTTGGGGGGGGGGGGGGGGGGGCCCCCACTTCATCGGTTTATTTTCGCGTCACCCTCTCACACAACGAAAGAAATCTGAACAGATCAGAACTTTCCATACTAGGCGCAAGTTATATTTAGTAATGTAGAATCAATCACGAACAATCTCTAAAGATCAAATCTAAATTAATTAACCTTACCTTAAATCACTCAATCACATTAATTGATTTTCAGAAAAATCGCTCAATCACATTAACGTTACCTTAACTCACGGATGGTAATCAATCTCCAAACAAAGTAAACAATACATCGATGGAGCAGTAAATAAACTCCCTTTCTTATGACATGTATATAATCTTCCCTTCCCTCACCGTTGTCGAGCGTTCTTGATTCTCGAGGCCGATGCTTGGGCTGCGTCACTGGGTCGCGACGGTGCCGGAGGACGAGGACGGCGAGGCCGGGTGCCGCGGCACCGCATTGGCCGCGGCCGGTGAAGGGGGCGAAGAAGGGCGGCTTCCCTGGCCCTGGCCGTGGCCGTGGCCCTGGGAGTTGGTGCGGTGGAAGCGGCACTTGAAGGACCCGGCGTGGGTGGCCGGCGCATAGATGCACTTGGAAGCGGGCCCGTGGCCCGCGCCGGACGGCGCCGACGCTGACCCGGGCCACCTCCTCCCCGTATTCTTGGAGCTGTGGCTGGCCGATTTACATGAAATTAATTCCGTCAGTTGTGGTGGCAAATATAATACACATAATCCATATTGTTATGCACTAGCGTGTGTGTGTGTGAAATAGATGGATTATGGTCCCGTACCCAATAAGATGGATATGTGTGTGTGTTAGAGAGAGAGAGGGAGAGGGGGAGAGAGAGTGAGGAAGAGGGAGGGAGAGAGTGTGTGTGTGAGGATTTGATGGTAAAAAAGGTCGCCAATGTCAATGTCACTTGATATGTATGAGAATATTAATATTGAACTCTTAAAGTTAATGTGGCCCCGTTGCAACGCACGGGCGTTCTTCTAATGGAGAAAGACAGCGATGTGAATCTTGCATGGAGTTTGGGTGGGGGGGGGGGGCACTGCACTGGAAGTAGTATATTCATGGTTGATTTTTCAACCATGTCACCATCACTTGTTGTCGACGGAGGAGGAGAGACTTTTCTTCAATGTGGATTCCAAAGCTTGAAATTTCAATCCAGTACTCCCTCCGTTCTACAATGTAGTGCACATAGTTTTTTCTAAAAGTCAAACATCGCAATGTTTAACCAAGTTTATTGAAAAACATATCAACAACAATAATACAAAATAAATATAATATGAAAGTATATCTTATGTTTTATCCAGTGATATGAATTTGATATTACATTTGTAGATACTTTTCTCTACAAACATGGTCAAACTAGATGAAGTTTGACTTTCTGAAAAATCTATACGCACTATATTGTGGAACGAAGGGAGTACTATCCTCACCTCCTAGGCAGCAGGACATGCCAAAATCACTAACGCCAGCCCACATGGGCTAAGGGCATCTCCAACGCGGATCACCGAAATGCCCGTAAATGTTTCGGTGATTCGGACACTTTTAGCCATCCAATGTGATCAGTAAATCGGGCCAGACCGGTTCGGACATCCGAAATCTCACAGACCGGCCCCAAATCGGGGGAGCTCTAGGGGAGTGCCCGCAAATGTCCGGACCGGGCCGTCCGAACACTTTTAGCCATCCAATGCGAATCAGCAAATCGGGCCGGACCGGTCCGGAAGTCCAAAATCTCACCGACCGGACACAAATCAGGGGAGCTCTGGGGGAGTCCAGACGTCCGCCGCGTCGGACTCCGACAAGTCGGACCCACCCCAAAAACTCTCTCCGGCTGTCCGGCTCTACAACCTTCCATGCATTCAGACCGGTTCACCGGCCTCCCGCCTACCCGCATTGACAGCGGCGGGGCGACTGAGAAGCCTACTCCGGCACCCTCCGCCATCCCCTCCTAGTGGGACTGGTGGAGTCCGAGCGCGCCATCTGCCTTCACGAGGAGGAGGAGGCCGAGAGTCTGCGCCGCGGCGGCCGGGCATGGATGCTTCCACGCAAAGCGGGCTTTCCTCCACTGGCGCGACGACGATGGTGACGGCTCGGACGGCGACGCGGACAGCGGAGCGGACGACGACGGAGGTGCCGGTGGCCTCGGAGGCCATGTCCACGAGGTCACCGTCCGGTACTTGGCGTCGTTTTAGTTTAGTTTAGTTTAAGTTTAGTTGAATTCAGGTCAAACTTGTTAAATTCCGTCCGTGTTTGCATGTATTATAATGTACTTGCTTAAATTCCGTCCGGGTTTGCATGTATTATAACCGACATTTGGTGATGTCCAGTTGAGGACTAGCATTGGAGATGCCCTAACGCCAGGCCCCTGGCGGTAGCCACTTGGCCACGTCAGCGCGTCAGCGGTGACTGACCGAGCATGGACCAGGGCTACCGCCGTTGACCCGTGCCCACGCCATTCGGCGTCGACAGCTCCTACCTCGCCGCTGCAGGCCTCCTAGAAGACCTCACGCCCGCCGCGCCGCAGGTCTTCCTGCTCAAGTTGTCCTGCTACGACCGGGTGGGCCTCCTGCACGGTACTAGATTTCAGTTCGCCACCTTTTGCTTCATTCGGATTACTAGGATAATTAACTCACTATCCCTCGCAGCAGCTACTAAGGTACTTGATCCTTCCTATCTATGTCGATGCCATTTTAGAACAAGTGCATAGTACCGAAGAAAACATATGTTCAATTTCATTTAGCACCCATGTTGTTTGGTGCATGAATATCTGGTATTTTGTTTGAAATAGTCCTGAGATGGAGGTTTTAATGGACATGCTTTAGAAATGTTTTTGTAATGAAAGAGTAGGAAAATATATTTAACTCTGTGGAAAATATTTCTTGCTTTGCAGACGTGACATGCGTGTTGTGCGAGATGGAGCTCGCTATTAGGAGGGTGAAGGTCTCCACCACACCTTTTCTTCATTACAGATGCCAGGTCTATTTCTTATCTCATCATACATCCTTTTTTTTTAACAAACTGCTGGCTAAACTGTGTTTCTATTTCTCAAGGGAAATGGTTTTTTTTTTGTCTTTAAGGATACAACGATTATTTTTGTGATGACAGATATGCGATCTTGTATAACTCTGTCAATTAGTACTTGCCTGAGCAGTGTGAAGTTTTTTAGTCATGTTTTTATAGTTTATTATGCTATCTTCAGCTGTGTAGTACTCCCTCCGTTCACTAATATAAGTTGTTCTATCTTTTTTCTGAATCGAATGTATATAGACGCGTTTTAGTGTGTTTGTTCACTCATTTCAATCCACACTGACTCACAGGTCCACATGACCGAAACCTGGCTCTCCTGCATATCCTTATTTCCGAAGTATCCTTTGCACTTGGCTTCGCATGTATTTCCACGAGCCACATTCCCTAACGTATTCCATTCCGGTATCAGATGCAATATTATTCCTTGTTGCTCTGAACTCCTTTCACACTCTGTTTCAGGTATCAAACGATTGCCTACCTGTTTGAAACTTTTTGTACCTTCTTATATTGCTCTCGATGATTTTTCTGAGTTTCAATTCGAGAGATACTTTATACTTTCATCCCCTGAGATAATTACCGGATGCCAATCCTTCCAGACATCCGTCCCTATAGAGTTTCCCCCTACCCAATTCGTAAGTACGATGGACTTCCCGAAGAAAGGATGATGACTTCATCATGATGACCTGATGCAGGGAAATGAAGACATCAACGAAAAGGATCAACTTCTTCGAGAAGGGCAACAAGAACATTCCCCCTTACTCGACCTCTTAAATCTCGGGACGAGATTTCTTTTAGAGGAGCATAGTTGAAACACCCCCAGTGTTAAGCTACAGTGATCACATGATAATAATGCCATGTCATCTCTTTTACTAAGCTTAATTGTCACTTGGTTGAAACTCTAGTCAAATTCAAATTCAAATAGCAAGTCAAATTAATATTTCTTCAAGCAGTAAAACTAAAATGTTTGCATTATTCTATAAATCCCCCTGATCACTTGTCATGTTGAAGCCAGCATCATTTGACTCACCAATTAATCCCTAGTAAATTAAAAAGTGGTCCAGCAGCACTAAATATGGCCATTTCAAAATAAACAAATATTTTATCAATTCCAAATAATGTGAAACATTCTGGGTGGTCCTAGAATATTGTGTACAATTTATGTACCAAATTTCATATTAAGAAAAATTCATTTGACAGCAAAAATAAATAGAAAACAGCGTGAACAAAAATAAAACAGAAAAGAGTAAAAAGAAAAATGAGCAAGCTACTGTGTATCTGGGCCTAAGTGCAGCCCAGCCCACCTAGGCCATCCACTACCTCACGCTACAGAGGCAGAGGAGGGTGTGGCACACATCCAGGGCGCCATGGCCATGGATGGCCACCACGTGCCCCCCTCGGCCTATAAGGATGCCTTCCCGAAACCCTAGCCCACGCTCGTCCGATCCCCTCTCGATCCCCCTTCACCCTCCCTCCTCTTTGGCTCAAAATCGAGCTCGGGCTCGATGAGGTGACCACTGCCTCACCATCGTTGCCGCGGCCATCGTCATCGCCGTCGCTCGGGATTATGCCCAGGAGGTCCGCCGCGACCGGCTTCGTCCGGCCCGGGCACCAGCTCAGGCCGGGGCGCCGCCAAGCTCGCCATCGCCAGTCTTCTCCGCCGCGGAGGTCACCACCTCACCGTCGATTCGCCTAGCTCTCCGTCCCGTCCCCGGCCTCCCCGAGCTCACTGGCGACACCTCTGGATCCCCCCTTTTCCCGCTACGTTCCATCGTCATTTAGCTGCCGCCCCCACGCTTCGGCCGCCATTGGCGGACCGCCGGAGCTCGCTCCGCGCACGCCCTGCCTTGCCCAGGCTGCGCCCTGGCCTCGCCCGCAGCCGCCCCTGCCCATGGCCCCCCACTCGCCCGGCCGCTTCCTTGCTCGCCCCTGGGCGTGGGCATGGCCGCCGCACAAGCGTGCATGCGTGCCCAGCCACGGTGGCCAGCTATGCCCTGGCCGGCCCTGTGTAATTAGCGTGTGTGTGTGTTAGGTTAGTAGTGGCCCATTGCCATGTGCCCCCCACTGTTTAGGTTAGTTTAATTGCTACTTAGTCTAATGTGCATATGGCAGCGGGCCCCATCACTAATTAAACTAAATTAAACAGATTAATTAACATCTGTGTCAATGACACCTGGCCCCACCAGCACTGTTCATCCATTGACCAGTCAATGGTCAACAGCTGACTAGGCAGTTGACTGGGCCCTCTGGCCCCACCTGTCAGCCACACATACACATCTCTGGTACACTTTTGTGTACCCATAGCAATTTATATTTAATGAATTTTGAAATTAATAAAATTCCAGAAAATTACTAAAAACTTTGGAAATTAATAGAAATTAGACCGTAATTCGGATGAAAATAATTTATATTTGAAAAACGTTCAGAAAATATAACGAATCCGAATATGCCATCCACATACCTGCCACACCCCTCTAACATAGCAAACATGGAACATTTGCATCAGGATCAATACAGATAAAAATATCTGGAGCTGGGAAAATATTTCCACCCTTTAATTAAAATGCTTAGTAATGCATTAGGTCACATCATCACTTCATTTTGCCATGTCATACATTGTGTGATGCATTCAATTGCTCTGTTATTTATTAGTTTTCCTCCGCTCCTTCTTTTTCGGTAGACCCCGATACTGCGATAGATCCCGAGACCGCTGTTGATTCGGTGATCGGCTACTTCCGAAGATTCCTTATCGTCTGCAGAGCAACCAGGCAAGCAAAAACCCCTTGATCATTCCTATATCGCCTATTCTTTCTCTCTACTTTCATGCATTAGATATTGCCATCGTTGTTGTTCGGTAGATCCTAATCTGATGCAGAGGGTCGCCAGTTACAGATGCTTTACCTATTATCCTAACATGCCTAGTATAGTTATGCTGGTGTTCCATCAGTTGGCCCTACCCCCCTTGTCCGTGTTGCCATGCTATATTATCAGGGTTATCCGAGCACGTTGGTCGTTGTATCGAAACTTGAACACATCATTAGGACCATGCAGTTGTATGACTCTACAGAGCAGCGCATCAAGCATGATCTTACTGAGGGTGGTTCCTCATATTTCACCCTCGATGATGACTCTGCAGTGCAGCACACCAAGTGTGATCTTACTGAGGGTGGTTCCTCACATGTCACCCTCGATGATGGCTTTGTCGTGCAGATTATCAAGCATGAACTTATTGAGGGTGGTTCCTCAGAATTCACCCTTGATGATTAGAGCACCTTATTCTTTTGAGGTCCCCTACTGCTACCTAAGTTCATGATCATGGGTATGCTTACACTATTACATTACAATGGTGGTACCATACAGTAAGAGATGGACCTGAGTTCCGACAGCTCCCGATGTTAAAGACGGGTCGGCCCCAAGGGCATCCGCGAGTGATCCACTGTTAGCGGAGCGGCAGGGCAGGCGGAGACCTTCCAGAGAGTGTTGGGCCTGGGCCCTGGTCATGGTCCGCGAGTGGCCAAGTCGGTGCGACTGGATGCCGGGTAGGTGAGCCTTGATCCTGGTCTTTGACCGTGAGTTAATAATAAGACGACCAAATAGTTCTGAGTATTTGATCTGAGTTGCCATTGGCATATACGCACTAACCGCTGCGCGGGATAACGGTTATGGGGCCCTCGACGTCGTACGTTCCTCCCAAAAGCTCTGTCAGCTGTCCAATTCAGAGATGTGGTGCAGTCGGGTCAAGTGCCATCCAGGACAGATGTGGTACTTGGACTTCGGCGCATGGCGCAACGACCCGGAGCACTTAGGGCGAGCGGCCCATGACCCCTTCACGCTTAGGATGTAAACCGGCGGGGACCTCTCTGGAGAGTCTAGGTAGGACTACGGTGTGTCGATTATCCGAGGCCGGGCATTACCAAGAAAAGTGTGTCCGGCCAGAGGTAATCGAGCATATCGGGTTATGTGGTGCACCCCTGCAGGGAAGACAATCTATTCGAATAGCCGTGTCCACGGTAACAGGACGGTTGGATGTTACATTTATCCTGATCTTTACCACTTAAACCAGATACTTAATAAAACTCACCCACCTTATATGTTAATACAACTTGAACCGGTTAATATTGAATTACTCAAACCTAATAAATATGGATTGCCCAGGGATCTTTTCTCGCTGGGAGTCGAGGAAGGATCTTAGGGTATTGTATTATGGTGTTAATTACTAGTTGGTATCGTATGTGCTCATACTCCTTCCCTTGCTGCAAGATGATCTGCTCTCCTCTCATCTATTGCTGCAAGATGGTGGCCTTTGTGATACATAGAGCTTCCCCCTCTAGTTCTGGCATTTCTGCAGTATAGTCCACAGATATACCCCATTCCTTGATACCGATGCATGTGTACCATATATCTGATGTAAGTCTTGCGAGTACTTCGGATGAGTACTCACGGTCGCTTTGCTACCTTTTTCCTTCAACCCGGTTGCTGCTATCAGATAGTAGTACCCCGGATGCAGGCTCCTTCGCCGACGATTGCTACGTGGAGACCGGCGACCAGGAGTAGTTCGGAGGTCCCAGGCAAGAGGCCTGCGCCTTTTCGATCTAGAGTCGTTGTTTGTTTTCGCCTTCTTAAGGCACCTTTGTAATTGTCTGTACTCAGACCTAACCCTTGTTGTAATATCGGGTCTTACGACCCTGGCTTGTAATATAATGTTTTGTGATTATTTTTGTGTCGTAGAGTTGTGTTGTGATATCCTACCGTGAGTCACTGATCTTGATCGTGCATGCTACGTGGATGATTAGTGCACGGTTGAGCTCGGGGGCGTCACACGTTGCGGGGCCCGCCGGACAGGGGGACTAATGAAATCGCGCGAGAAAGGGTTGGAAACCCTTCCACTTTTGAAAGGGGGGTCTTAACATGGGTATATAAGGGTGATGTAAATAACAAAAAGCCAATACACAACTTTTTAATGGCACTTTATTCACAAACAAGACTATCCCGCAGGAAGATTCTGGACTTACAGTTCAAAACTCCCACTTCCGGGGCCACCGACACAACTCTTGTAAAAACTTGTCTTCTTTTTGGGTTGGGCATGTTCCTATGACCTATTCTAACACAAACAAAGAGGAAAGTCACATGGAATCGTCACTTTTGAAGAAAAACTAGAGGGTAGACGTTGCAGGACCCGCCGGACAGGGGGACACATGAAATTGTGCGAGGAAGGCTCGAAGACCTTCCCCTTTTGCATGGGATTCTAACATGGGTACATAAGGGTGGTGTAAAGAAGAAAGAAAAGAAAAGGGAAAGGAAAGACAAGGCAATGAAAAGAAGAAAGAAAACAAATGGAAAAGAAAGAAAATACAATGAAAAGAAGAAAGAAAGGAAAATAGAAGAAACAGAAGGCAATGAAAAGAAGTAAGAAAAGAAAAGAAAAGGGAAATAGAAGAAAGAAAAGGAAAGACAATAAAAAGAAAAAAGAAAAGGGAAATTGACTAAATAGAATAATACAGTGTTTGCCGAGTGTTGGAAATCAGGCACTCGGCAGAGCCTTACTGCATTTAAAAAAACGAAATTCAAAACCGTTTGCCGAGTGTCCATTAGTCAACACTCGGCAAACAACGCCCCGCCGTCACGGAGCCGTCAGACACGGTGAGAAGGGGCACGTGGCCCGTGCTTTGCTGAGCACACTGTGTTTGCCGAGTGTTTTTCTTCTACCTTTACCAAGCTTTGCTGAACTCACGCATGGTCCTATCTCTCCTAGAATCTCTCTAGGAGTGCACCACCGGGCTAACAACTTATGCATGCATGCAAACTAATTAACTACTAACTACATGCGGCCACTCCTTCACCCACGAAGCTATCAAGCTGCAACTAACAACGACTTGACAGAATCACTCGGCCGCACCTGTTGCTGCAGGTCAACCTCCACTGGTCTCACGTACCACACCGCTTCACACGGCACCACGGCATCTCGCCTTGCACCACATCACGCGGCACCTCGGCATCTCACCTTCTGCACGATTCAAGTGAAGCTCTATCTGCCTGCAACTCCCTAGAAACTTACTAGCTATATGCATGAAGGAAATCAAACTAAAATGCAGATACAATAATATCAAGATTAGTGCTAACAGAGAGTATCCAGCTGATGACGAGTTGTTAGTGTGTGACAAGGACACGGATGGATGGACGGACGGGCTTACTTTGTTCGTACCAAATGGATGGAGTTGCTTTTCTTCTACTACTCCTACGTACGTACTAGTGGAGAAACAAGGCAGACAGCGATGTGAATCTTGGATGGAGTTTGGGTCGTGGGGGGCACTGCACTGGAAGTAGTATATTCATGGTTGATTTTTCAACCTGAAATGGAGAAGCAGGCAGGCTCGGGACCTGCTTTAATTGTGCTTGACTTGTCGTGGTGTGGCACGTGTTTGATTATGGGAAAAGCTATTGTCGGTCTCCATCGCCCTTTGCACTACACAACAATATTGGAGCACATGTCACCGTCACTTGTTGTCGACGGAGGAGGAGAGACTTTTCTTCGATGTGGATTCCAAAGCTTGAAATTTCAATCCAGTAGTACTCCGTGCGTTCCAAAATATTGTGCGTCCTTGGTTTCCGCGCTTCAATTTTGACCATAAATTTAACCAACAAGACCGACTGCGACGTATGGTCAAAGTTGAACCTCGGGAAGCGTGGGCGCACTATATTTTGGAATAGAGGGAGTACTATCCTCCCCTCCTAGGCAGCAGGACATGCCAAAATCACTAACGCCAGCCCACAGGGGCTAAGGGCATCTCCAACGTGGGTCATCGAAACGCCCGTAAATGTTCGGACCGGGCCATCCGGACACTTTTAGCCATCCAATGCGATCAGCAAATCGGGCCGGACCGGTTCGGACATCCGAAATCTCACAGACCGGCCCCAAATCGGGGGAGCTCTGGGGGAGTGCCCGCAAATGTCCGAACCGGGCCGTCCGAACACTTTTAGCCATCCAATGCGAATCAGCAAATCGGGCCGGACCGGTCCGGAAGTCCGAAATCTCACAAACTGGCCCCAAATCGGGGGAGCTCTAGGGGATTCGAGACGTCCGCCACGTCGGACTCCGACAAGCCGAACCCACCCCAAAAACTCTCTCCTGCCGTCCGGCTCAACAACCCTCCGTGCATTCACACCAGTTCACCGGCCTCCCACCTACCCGCATTCACAGCGGCGGGGCGACCGAGAAGCCTACTCCGGCACCCTCCGCCGCCCCCTCCAAGTGGGAGTGGTGGAGTCCGAGCGCACCATCTACCTTCAGGAGGAGGAGGACGCCGAGCGTCTGTGCCGCGAGCGCGCCGCGGCTGCCGGGCATGGATGCCGCGACGCCTAGAGGGCTTTCCGCTACTGGCACGACGACGACGTTGACGGCTCGGACGGCGACGTGGACGGCGGAGCGGACGACGACGGAGGTGCCGGTGGCGTCGGAGGCCATGTCCACGAGGTCACCATCCGGTACTTGGCGTCGTTTTAGTTTAGTTTAGTTGAATTTAAGTCAAACTTGTTAAATTTCATCCGTGTTTGCATGTATTATAATGTACTTTGCTTAAATTCGGTCCGTGTTTGCATGTATTATAACAGACATTTTGTGATGTCCATTTAAGGACTAGCGTTGGAGATGCCCTAACGCCAGCCCCTGGCGGTAGCCACCTGGCCACGTCTGCGCGGTCAGCGGCGACTGACCGAGCGTGGACCAGGGCTACCGCCGTTGGCTCTGGCGGTAGCCCATCTACCCAACCACCACTAGCGATGGCAAAAATAGTCATTGAGGGTCAAAATAGCGATTTTGGCCAGCAGGACACACACTGCTGCTATTTCTTTTCTTTCCTAGACATAATGTACTCAATGAAAATTATGCTGCAATTATTTTCTGTCCGATGAACGCGGAGATTTCTTCATATTTTACTCCTAGAGAGTAGGGACAGACCATGTATTGGACCCCTGCTCGTTTTATATATATGTCACTTCTAATAAGTTGGCTAAACTTTGCGAAAGCAAAAAAGTTGGCTAAAGGTACGCACGCACCAGACCAGACCACACCTGCACGTACGATCTCGTTTTGTTTAAGAAGAGGGAGCAACCAATGATTCATCTCGTTTTATCGATGAGGATACCCAGCGACGAGGTGGTGCAAATCCGCCACGCCGACGCCGCCGGCGACCCCACCGTCGTCACCGTCAGCTGCCCCGACCAGACCGGCCTCGGTTGCGACCTCTGCCGTCTCGTCCTCCTCTTCGGCCTCAACATCCTCAAGGGAGGTGCGTCTGCCTGTCACGCACCACTCGCCGCCTTAATTTCAGCCAAAATTCCATTTTATTTTTCTGGCTGGCTGAAAACATCCGCCTTGTGCGTTGCAGACATGAGCACGGACGGGAGGTGGTGCTACATCGTGCTGTGGGTGTCGGCGAGGCAGCGGTGGGCCATGGCCTGGGACCTCCTCATGGAGCGGCTGGTCGAGCTCTGCCCCGTGCCCGCGCCATTCGGCGTCAACACCTCCTTCCTCGCCGCCGCAGGCCTCCTAGAGGACCTCGCGCCCACCGCGCCGCAGGTCTTCCTGCTCAAGTTGTGCTGCTACGACCGGGTGGGCCTCCTGCACGGTACTAGATTTCGGTTCGCCACCTTTTGCTTCATTCGGATTACTAGGATAATTAACTCACTATCCCTCGCAGCAGCTACTAAGGTACTTGATCCTTCCTATCCATGTCGATGCCATTTTAGAACAAGTGCATGGTACCGAAGAAAACATATGTTCAATTTCATTTAGCACCCATGCTGTTTGGTGCTTGAATATCTGGTATTTCGTTTGAAATAGTCCTGAGATGGAGGTTTTAATGGACATGCTTTAGAAATGTTTTTGTAATGAAAGGTAGGAAAATATATTTAACTGTGTGGAAAATATTTCTTGCTTTGCAGACGTGACATGCGTGTTGTGCGAGATGGAGCTCACAATTAGGAGGGTGAAGGTCTCCACCACGCCTGACGGCAGTGTGATGGACCTTTTCTTCATTACAGATGCTAGGTCTATTTCTTATCTTATCATACAACCTTTTTTTATTAACAAACTGCTGGCTAAACTGTGTTTCTATTTCTCAAGGGAAATGTTTTTTTTCGTCTTTAAAGATACAACGAATTATTTTTGTGATATTATGATGACAGATATGCGATCTTGTATAACTCTGTCAATTAGTACTTGCCTGAGCAGGGTGAAGTTTTGGTAATGTCCATCATTTGAAATATAGTAGTTGTGTGGTTTATGTTTGGTAATGTCCATCATGGCGCAATGATTTCAGGGGACTTCTACACACAAAGAGCAGAAGGGAGGAGGCTTATGGAAAGCTTCAGAGTGTCTTCGGCGACTCCGTGACGAGTTGTGAAATAGATTCCGCGACGGAGGACATGTCTTGTTGCCTCCAAGCTTCCGCGTTGCTCCCGCCTCTTGTCCTGGAACAGATGTTCAGCGTAGACGTCACAGAGGAGCGATCGAGCCACACCAGGTCCAACGGTAGCCTGTCGGTCACGATGGACAACTTCCTCAGCCCCATGCACACCCTCATTCAGATCCAGTCCGGCAACCACAAGGGCCTCCTATACGACATCATGAGAACAATGAAGGACTGCAACATCCAGGTAACAACAAGAGGACCATAAAATAGATATTATCATCTGCAGTATTTCTATCTCTTTGCAGTACCAAATAAGGAAAACAACTCGTTTGCTCTCAGATTTCGTACGGCCGGTTCTACGCGTGCCAGAAGGGCCGTTGCGAGGTGGATCTGGGGGGGGGGGGGGGGGGGGGGGGGGGGGGGGGGGGGGGGGGGGGGGGGGGGGGGGGGGGGGGGGGGGGGGGGGGGGGGGGGGGGGGGGGGGGGGGGGGGGGGGGGGGGGGGGGGGGGGGGGGGGGGGGGGGGGGGGGGGGGGGGGGGGGGGGGGGGGGGGGGGGGGGGGGGGGGGGGGGGGGGGGGGGGGGGGGGGGGGGGGGGGGGGGGGGGGGGGGGGGGGGGGGGGGGGGGGGGGGGGGGGGGGGGGGGGGGGGGGGGGGGGGGGGGGGGGGGGGGGGGGGGGGGGGGGGGGGGGGGGGGGGGGGGGGGGGGGGGGGGGGGGGGGGGGGGGGGGGGGGGGGGGGGGGGGGGGGGGGGGGGGGGGGGGGGGGGGGGGGGGGGGGGGGGGGGGGGGGGGGGGGGGGGGGGGGGGGGGGGGGGGGGGGGGGGGGGGGACAACAATTACGCATCTATCTGTGTCTGTTATCAGTTGCCCATTATGATTAACATAACAATCAAAGTGATCCTTGTAGGCCGAGATCGGGAGGCACGTGGTGGATGATCGGGAGTGGGAGGTGTACAGGGTGCACTTGGGCGAGGACGATCATGAGCTCTCATGCTCGGTGCGGAGCAAGATTGTCGACGGTGTCACCAACATGCTCATGGGCTGGGACTGATTTCAGCATGCATCTTCCTTAATAAGCATCCTACAAAAGACCAGCTTAATTTGTTTTTGTGTAAAGCACGTAGCGTCTAATCGACTCATTGTACAGACAGATGTTGATCGCTGCTGCTGCTGCTGCTGCTGTAAATTAAGTTGTTCCTCACTTGCTAGTTGAGTAGTTAGGGCTGGTCATACTGCAATATGACCAGCCTTGTGTTGTGTTGTGTAGTTAGTAGTCTGAAATATGAAGAAGTCATACTTGCCTTGTGTTGTTAGGCAATGATGATACATAGACTTTGTGTTAGTTGTTGTGTCTGAAATAGTAGACAAGTAACAGCTACTAATAATAGGCCAAATTAAGGAAGTGATCCTCACAAACAATACTAATAATAGGTTTGCTTTGTGATTCGTCTCTACTCTGAAGGTAGAACAAGTCACAAGAATTTCAAACGTATAATAGGATCATCATTTATTTTACAGAGAAGGCACTGCCTTGTTCTTTGTAGGGTTATATGAAGAAGTCGCAAACTGACTGGGGGAGGGTAGTATCCATCATTGTTATTAATTTTTAGGAAGAGAAAAGGCAGTAATCAAGTAATGTTAGTGTCTTACCATTTTTTAGAGTAATGTTAGTGTGTTACTGGCAGCAGTAATATATTAGTTACGTTTGTGCAGTTGCTATTCCCAGGCAACTGAATTTTTTTCACCGTTCAGCTGTGACTTAACTCAAACTCAGCTAAGCTGAGCCCCTTCGGTGGAGGTGAGGCGGAGGTTTGACGGATGATGGTGCAAGGGTGGTCATCCACGCTGAAGAAGGGGCGGGTTTAGAGGGATGGCTGGAGTGATGGCAGACCTGTGGAGGATGCGGCATTGGCCGCGGCCGGCGGTTGTGTGGCGGAGGAAGATGAAGGTGTCGGGAGGGAGGGGACGATGAAGGGAAATCGACTGAAGGCAAACAAAATTTCAGGCGACTGACCTATGGATGCTCCATTATATTTTGTGTGTCAAGAGCTGTGGCTTGGGCCAGGCCAGGGTGCCGAGGCCAATGTGGAAGGCCTGCCTCGTTGAGCCCAGTGCACAACAAGCAAGCAAGAAAAAGCTTGACTAAAATAGCTTCAAAGGTTACGGTGAATTGCTTGAAGCTCCTACTCCCGGAGATTATTGCTGAAGAACAGTCAACATTTGTGCGTGATCGCCTTATATAGGACAATGCTATTACGGCCTTTGAATGCATCCACTTCATAAGGTGAAGAAACATAGGTCCTATGCACTAAAATTGGACATGCGAAAGGCATACGACATAATCGATGGGAAATATCTTAACGAGGTGATGATTAAGATGGATTTTCACCTTCAGTGGGTGGACATGGTTATGAGACTTGTCTTTACGGCCTCGTTTACAGTATTGTTTAATGGGATGAAGACGGACTATTTTCTTCCATTGCTAGGAATCCAGCAAGGCGATCCAATATCGTCATATGTGGTTTTGTTGGCGGCGGAGGGTTTATCAAGCCTCTTAAAAATCGTTGTGAATTATCTAATCTTCATGGGTTAAAGGTGTGCAAGTGCATCTAGTGCCCCATTTGAGGATTTTGGATGATTAGTGACAAAATAGTTAAGGGACTACTATGTTTGTGAGTATACACAGGTGAAAGTCCCTGAGGATTTGGTCTAACCGATGGGTTATGACCCCTAAAAATGTTGTAAGAACATTGAAGAATTCAGAATGCCTCGTGAGGAATTGGAAGCTGAAGTCTAGAATTTTGTTTACTAGTTTCTTTGCGCTTCAATTTGAGTCATATGGCAAACCGTACTATTAAGGGGGTCTAAGTGAAAGTTAGATTGAAGTCTTTGGTGTGTGCTCAATCCAACCTATTTCTTCTAAGAGAGAAGATTCTGAAATCTCATTTCAAGCGAGTCATTTAGCTCTGGTGTCGAAGTTAAGTCTTCGGGACACCAAGGTTAAAAGTCTTCGCTGAGGAGTTGGATGTCTTGCGTCACAAGTCAATCCATGAGTGCCTGATTTGAAAACCAACCATTAGCCATGTGTTGTGTTGTCATTGTGAGTGCGTATCCAACGGTCATATCAGCTCCCTGGGTTGCCACCCCCGGCTATAAATAGCCACCTACCTCAACGATAAGTGGACGGATGCTCCACGTGACATTTGACAAGTGTTGTCTGAGCAACCCTTCCTCCGACCAGATTTGAGAAATCCTAAGTGAGGAAAAACCCAGAGCCTAAGAACATAAAGTGATTAAGCATCACGGAAAAATTTGATCGAAGCCTAACTTGACCTATTGCTCTTGAGGACTATACATCCTCTAGATGGTTAGGAGTAGTTCAAGAGCATCCAGCATGTGGATTTGCCGAAGATACAGTCTATGAAGGTCCGTAGATCACCTCAAGATCTGCCACGAGTGATTGGGCGAGTTCCGGGAGAACAAGGTGAAGACTTCTGTGTCTTCAAAGCTGTGGCTCAGCCTCTCCAACCTAGACGTAGAGTTGTGCCAACAACTTGAACTTGGGTAAACAAAATATGTTTTATATACGAAAATTGATTAGAAAAAAACATAGAATCCAAATATGTCATTTTCATGCATATTAACCACATCTAAAATTGTGTTTAGGGTTAAACAAGATTTAATTCCTTTCTTTTAATATTGAGATTTTGGGAAATGCTTTATATAATCATTCTTTCTCCATTTAACTTGCTTAGTTCAGTCTTAGTTCTAATTCATCGTCACCATATGCCATGATCATACTTGGTAACAACATTTAAAATTGTTGATTACTTAAACAAGATAAACCCTTTTATTTAAATAGTTGGAATTATTGGAAATGCCATAACTTGTGCATTTCAATTCCAATTAACTTGAAATTAGTTGCACTAGGTTAATCCTGCAGAACCCTATGCCATGTCATGCATTGCATATCATGAGCATGCTGGTGTTGGTGAACGTACTATGATTTTTTTATTGTATGTATGAATAAACCCAGGAACACTATGAAGATGCAAGGATAGATCAATCTCACCAACAAGGGGGGGGGGGGGGGGGGGGGGGGGGGGGGGGGGGGGGGGGGGGGGGGGGGGGGGGGGGGGGGGGGGGGGGGGGGGGGGGGGGGGGGGGGGGGGGGGGGGGGGGGGGGGGGGGGGGGGGGGGGGGGGGGGGGGGGGGGGGGGGGGGGGGGGGGGGGGGGGGGGGGGGGGGGGGGGGGGGGGGGGGGGGGGGGGGGGGGGGGGGGGGGGGGGTTGGAGGAGAGGCAGCCCCCTAGGGCCGGTGCTCCAAAGGGAGGGAGATCCTCCCAGGATCCCCTCCACCCCCACGCACCACATGGCTTGCCTCCCAAGCTGGGGGTTGGGGGCACAATACTTCTAGGCCCAACATGGCCCATGTGGCTGCTGCCCCTTGGGCCAGCCAAGGGGGCAGCCTACTAGGACCTTCTAGAACCTTCTGGAAAGTTTCAGACCCTTTCGGAATCTCCCCGGACCTTCCAGGGCCTTCTGGGACACTCTCGGAACATCCCAGAACATTTTTGGAAACTTCCATAACACTTTGGGCTCCTTTCTCTCATTCTCCTATGATATCCTAGTACTCTACCAAACCACTAACCGTTAAGCGTGTGACCCTACAGGTTCGGTAATATGTGGACATGACCTGAAACACCTTCTGATCAATAATTAACAGCGGGATCTGGACACCCATGTTAATTCCCATAGACACACGAAGATCTTTATCGAGCAAACCTTTTGTTCATGTACACAATTCTCTAAGCTTCGTGATACATTACAAAACCCGAGGTGAGACTTTTATCGATATCCTTGTGAAGCAACTTCTTGATCACAAATACCAAGTTATCCTCGTTACCGGTTTTGTTTTCTTTCCTCATTTCCGTATTCCGGTATCCCCGTGATCACTGTCATGTTATGTCTGGCCAGACGATGATGAATACCGTAATACCAAGTGGAACCAGAGAGTATCTCTTCATCGTCGAATAAGCAAATCCTAGTCTTGAACTATCGAGTCCCTTGACATACTTTTTCATTGTACCCAAAAGTTACCATTATGATGACCCATTTACGGATAACGTTTGGCAACCCCAAAGTAACCATTCGGTATGAAGGTCTACGATATTCTCATGATCTAAGGACGTGAGTATACGTTAACACATAATATGATTATACTAATAACAAAGTGACGATGAAGCCTCGAAGTATACCATAATTTGGGTCTATCCAACACCATTGTTCTGCCAATAATGTGTTGTCACTATTATCGGCATCATTGTTACTTTAACAATGCCCTATGATAAGGAAAATAGAATCATTATGCGATACATGAGCTAGTCTTAGAGGCGAGACTAGGATCTACTTGATGCTTATGTTTCCACACATTGCAATTATAGCACAGAAATATAAACATTAATTACGAACATGGAAATAAAATAATACTTTATTATTGCCTCTATGGCATATTTCCAACAGTCTTCCACTTGCACTAGAGTCAATAATCTAGTTACATAAGTTCTCTAACACCAATGGCATTCCGGTGTTGCTCAAGTTTTGCTTATGGTAGAGGCTTCGTCATCGGATCTGACACATTCAAGTCCATGTGAATCTTCCATACCTTTACGTCTCCACGCTTCACAAAATCTAGGATTATGTGAAATTGGCGTTCAATATCTTAGGATTTCTGGTGGGACCTTGGCTCCTTCGCCTGTGCCTCGGTGCCACTATTATCACAATAGAGCTCCATAGGATCTAGTCCACTCGGAACCCCACCAAGCTCAGTGATGAACTTCTTAATCCAATAACCCTCCTTCACAGCTTCTGAAGCAGCGATGTACTCTGCCTCCATTGTAGAATCCATCACAGTGCTTTGCTTGGAACTTTTCCAGCTCACTACTCCACCATTGAGTGTGAAAAAAAGCCGATTGAGATTTAAAGTTATCTGGATCAGTCATGAAGCTTGCATCAGTGTAACCCTTTACAATGATCTATTCATCACCTCCATATACTAGGAATATTTCCTTAGTCCTGTTAACGTACTTTAAAATATTTTTAATTATTGTCCAATTACCCTT
The DNA here is from genome assembly GCA_036873465.1 of Thinopyrum obtusiflorum. Taxonomy (NCBI): domain Eukaryota; kingdom Viridiplantae; phylum Streptophyta; class Magnoliopsida; order Poales; family Poaceae; genus Thinopyrum; species Thinopyrum obtusiflorum. The sequence goes on along the minus strand of JAAAWM010011963.1, from coordinate 33,724 downwards.
TCCTGGATCACTCTAGTACCTGGTACTAACACTTAGAGCATAGGGCGCATCTGTTCCTGTACAAATCATGGTGTACATGATAGATCCAATTGCAGAAGCATATGGAACCATAGTCATCTGTACTCGCTCATCAGTGGTCTGCGGGCACTGACTCTTGCTTAACACAGTGCCATGTGACATTGGTAATAACCCCTTCTTGGCATTCTCCATACTAAAGCTCTTCAGTACTTTGTCAGCATACGTGCTCTGGCTTAGCGCTATCACGTGACTTGATCTATCTCTATAAATCTTTATGCCCAATATATGCGCCGCTTCGCCCAAGTCTTTCATTAAAAAACTATTCTTCAATGACTCTTCTATCGTGTTAAGAAAATTTACATCATTCCTAATTAACAATATGTCATCCACATAAACTATTAGAAATGCTATCGATCTTCCACTTACTTTCTTGTAAACACAAGCCTCTTCATCATTCTAGATGAAGCTAAACTCTTCGACCACTTCATCAAAATGAAGATTCCAACTCCTTGATGCTTGCTTCAGTACATAAATGGCTGTAACACCCCAAAAATATTTCTTTTGGATTCTCAAACCTTTTCCTTAAAATAAAATATTTTTGAATTATTCTTGTCATTATTTTCTTTTCTTCTACTCTGAAAATTATTTTAATTTTAATGGGATTTCAAATTTTCTTTAGTGGTTCTGTTTTGTGAGGTTTAAAATTATTTGGACTATTAATTTAGAGGTTTTCAAATAGTTTCATTTAGAAAAGTTTATGGGAGTGTTTTAAAATTCTTTTCAAAGAAAATGGCCCTTTTTATTTCTTTCTAACCCTTCTAAAATCCATTCAACAATTTTTACTCCAAATTCATCCCACAAGTCACTCACATCTCCTAGGGCAGTATCCAACTCCTTTCCACCTCACAAAAATATTCCCTCAATATTTTATAAATTCCAAGGTTGGGATTTATATTATCCATCATTCCTATGGTTTACAAAGGAACCACCATTTCTGCAAGGATTCCACCTCCACAAAAATTGTCCCAACAAATATATGGTACCCACAACCCATTTCTCCAAAAACATGGGGTGCCACAGTTCAAAATTTTCAAAATTCACACAGTTCAAATTTGGACCAGAAACCATTTCCTTGCTCAAAACCAAATCTAAACTCCTCCAAAAATTCTGAAACTTTGTCAAACTCAGTTTTGAGCATCAACACATCACCACAAAAATTCTCAGAAAATCCTAAAATCTCTAGCACCTTCTGTCATTTCATCAAACAGCTAATGTGCACACTGTTCATCACTGTCAAAATTCAGTTAACTGAATTTGGTTTCAGACGGCAGAGACGATCGCCGCCGTGCACTCCACTCCACCTTATTTCCTCCTCGTCCACGCCTCCTCGTCCATAAATGAGCAACCACGGGGCCTCCTCGTCAGCCCCTCGCTGTCAACAAGCCGGAGGCTGGCCGGTGCAACGGCCACCACGCTCGGCCACGGCAGGCCGAGCGGATCAGCTCGCCCACCGGCCACCATCACTACTGTCAACGCCCTCTACACCTACCAGCTCCACGCGTCGCTCCTCTCTGCGCCATCGCCGCACTGCCCAAGCCCCTGGACCCCTCCTGGCAGTCGCCGGAGTAGGTCATCGCCGCCGCACCCGTACGGGACTCGTCCCGTGGATGAGGCCGAAGCGCTCGACCTCCATCGCGCTGGCGTCTCCAGAGTGTTCCCCCATCCTCACTGACACTCGCCGACCACGGCCACCGCTCAAACCAACCTCGCCGACCACCGTAACTCCGGCGTGATCCGGACCTCGCCGGACCACCTTGGATCGCCTATAAAAAGCCCTCCCGAGCTCCGTTCTCTCCATCCATCATCACCACTGCCTCCCAATCGCCCCTACACCACTCACCCGACCTCGAGGAGGTCTTCTTCTTCCCCTCCGATCACCACTCCGCCGCCACTGTCACCGATCCGCTCATCGTCGTTACTCCACCTCCACCACTCAAATCTTGCCAGAAGCCACCTCTTGCACCAACTCATCGATTCCGCATCTCAATTCCAGCATCCGAGCTCTCTCCGGCGAAATCCCAACACCACCGAACCGCCGTCCGCCACCGTCAACCTCGCCGACATTCTGCTGCTCTCCGGCGACCTCCACCACCACCCACTGACGCGGTACATCATCCCGGACACGTCCCCACCATCACCAGCTGCTGGAACCCCGGCGATCGTCGCCGGCGATCGCCGCCATTTCTCTGTCTTCGCGCGCGAGCGCAGTTTAAACCCGACGGGTGGACCCCACCCGTCAACTCTCTCTCTCTCGTTTCTGTGTTAAGCGAAGGCGTATTCTGCGCTTTTTCGTCTTCTCCACTGGAAGGCGTATTCGCTACCGAAACGTTTTCTTTTCTATTTTTATTTAAAAGGTAGAGTTGACTGAAACTTTGACTGCTTATAACTTCTTAACCACAGATCCAAATGAGTTGATTCTTTTTTCTAAATTCTTATTTTTCTCTCTAGTTTTTTTTAGTATTTATTTCAAAACATTTTGAGACAACTTTTTGTACTGTTGCCAAAAAAAAAATTTGAGTTGAATTTGAATTTTCAGAAAAAGAAGAGGGGGACTTTGCCGGGAATTTTGAAGGGTTCTCCCCTAACTACTTTGCACAAGGCAAGCATTATTGAACTTGGGATATGGTGATTGCATTTGCATTTGCATGTTTACATCGGTTGATATTGCACCATATGTGTAGTATGTCACTAGCACTTGCATGCATGGTCATATCTCTTTTGCTCACAGCTTGCACATCACTCAAGCAAGAGATTCTTCTGACATGGTAAAGTTGTGGAAATACGGGAGAGTGTATCCTGCCTTGGACGTGCTGGTGGGCACGGGCCATTATTTGACACGGTGGTGTCACGTGACTTATGTGGAACATACCGGTGATAAATTTAACACCTCCTGAGTCGGCCTAGATCGAGTCTTGTTCCATTACACCTAGCTGGATTCCGTGCTGCCACGGGTCCTTCCGCAAGGAAGGTACGGCCAAGTAAGTTGTTAACCCCTGTCCAGGTACACACCGTACAGAGGGCCACGATGAGGGTTTCCAAAGGCCTTGGACTAAATCCTATCATCGGGTCAGGGGGCATGGGTGTATCCGGCTGTAGCCGAGAGGGAGTGTCCCCTTGGAATCCGCGCGTATTAATAGTGGTCCCATGCAGGATGTTGGTCTCTCCGTCTCAGAGTTTTTCTTGAACGATGCTTTGGGTGATTCCTGGCATCCGGAAGGTTATTCTGGTGTGTGTTGGTCAGGTGTGTTTTCAACCCAAAGACCGTAGTGGGAATTAGCCAGTGCCACGGTACTGACAAAAGAAATCCTATACTTGTGGGTAAAGAGTACACGCTCTGCAGAGTTAAAACCTATTCGAATAGCTGAGTCCTCGATCAAGGGCATAGCTGGGTGGGTCAAGTGTTGGTCCTGGTGTCGGTCTCCGGAGGAAATAATTAAAATATGCCTGAATTATTTTTACAGGATATTCATTGTCACCCTGATGCTATCTTTTGTTATGCTTGTTAATATTACTATGGTTATATTGTGGACTAACCCGTTTCTCTTATGTTTATATTTTCTGAGTGTCTCAGGGGCTGGCTAGACTACCCCGGGCATTCAGTTTTATTTTCAAGACCTTTCGTGGCGTCTCTCGAGTTATCAGGTGGTTTATCATGCCACTACTCTTGTGGACACCCGACTGGCATTTCTTTTCAAGTCCGACCGAGGTATCACTTGACCCCCGACTGGCATTTCTTTTCAAGACCTCTCGTGGCATCTCTCAAGGTTACAGGCGGTCCCGCCACTACTCTTGTGGACACCCGATTGGCATTTCCTTTATTTATTTATCTTCTCAAATGTCACTTGGGCTGGCTAGACTACCTGTGGCATTCATTTGCTTTTATTTCTAATAAGTTTGATTACGACTAACATGCCATATTTACTTCCGCATCATCTTATTATTGTCATAACATGATTTAAATTTCAGTCAGCATGAGCATGTGCATTCATTATATCTTTTGTTCATAATGTTTGTGAGTACATTCCAACGTACTCACTGGCTTGTCGCTGGCTATTTACTTGGCCAGACTTGGAGGAGGACGAGCTTGTGGAGGAGGATTGCGCTAGCGAGCACGACGCTTAAAGGAGTCCCAGTCAGTCAACCTGTGATATAGGAGTCTACCACATGTATCATCCGCAATGCTTCCGCTACACAAATAAAATAGTCAAGCCTCACACTGACGCTTGGCTCTACCTTATTGTACCAGTATTGTATCAGCACCACACCACTGCCATATATTTGGCAAGGTTGTAATAATTTTGTTGGGCCTTCAGACTCAACCTGTGTAATATTATATGTACTGGTTATCTGTATCAAGGAAGTCCACCAGTTGTGTTGATCTTGGGGCTGGTGTGACTTAGGGCCTTTCTGAGATTTATTCCCAGAAAGGGGCCCAACAATGGCCCTCTGAAGTTTGCATACCTTTCCAACATCCTTAGGATTGACCAAACCCTTGGGCTGTATCATATACACGTCCTCAGTTAAATTTCCATTCAGAAAAGCCATTTTGACATCCATTTGCCATATCTCATAATTAAAATATGCAGCAATTGCTAGCAATATCCATACATACTTAAGCATCACTACTGGCAAGAAAGTCTCGTCGTAGTCAACTCCATGAATTTGTCGAAAACCTTTTGCTACAAGTCAAGCTTTATGGATGGTAACATTTCCATTCGCGTCTGTTTTCCTTTTATAGATCCATTTACATTCAATTGGTTTCACACCCTCTAGAGGGTCTACCAAGTTCCAAACTTTATTTTCGTACATGAATTCTATCTCAGATTTCATGTCCTCAAGCCATTTCCCGGAGCTAGGGTCCGCCATTGCCTCTTTGTAGTTTGCAGTTTCATCATCTACTATGATGAATATTTCATTCTCAAACCACTGTGGTCATTGACGAACTCTTCTTGTCCTACGTGGCTCAGCTACAGTCTTGTTCAAAGTTTCTGCAACACGTGCAGGAGCTTCCAGTTCAATCATAGGGGTGACCTCTGGAATTACTTCCGGTGCCTCAGCACTTTGACCTGACGCCGAATCTCATCAAGTTGTACTATTCTCACACTCACCTCCTTCGCAAGAAACTCTTTCTTGAGAAATACTCCGTTTTTCGCAACAAATACTTTGCCTTCGATGTGGTGGTAGAATGAATACCCAGCTGTATTTTTGGGATAACTAACAAAGTAGAGTTTATCTGATTTGGGATCGAGTTTGTTTGGTTGTAAATATTTTACATATTCCCCAAATTTTAAGAAAATACAAATTGGCGTGTTTCCCATTCCATATCTCATATGGCATCGTTTCAACAGAGTTTGACGGCGCTCTATTCAGTGTAAAAGCAGCAGTTTCTAAAGCATAACCCCAAAAATATAAGGCAATTCGGTTAATGACATTATAGATCTCACAATGTCCAACAAGATTCGATTACGTCTCTCGGACACTCGATTCCTTTGTGGTGTTCCGGGTGGCATAAGTTGTGAAACAATTCCAGGACTCTTAAGATGTTAGCTAAGCTCGTAACTCAAATATTCTCCTCCACGATCCGATCGTAGAAATTTGATTTTCTTGTTATGATGGTTTTCCACCTCATTCTGAAATTCTTTGAACTTTTCAAAAGTTTCAGACTTCTGCCTCATTAATTAAATATGACCATATCTATTTAAGTCATTAGTAGAAGTTACAAAGTAGAGATATCCACCGTGCGCCGGTATACTCATCTGACCGCATACATCAATATGTATAATTTCCAACAAGTCACTCACCTGTTCCATATAGACGGTGAACAACGTCTTAGTCTTTTTCCAATTAGACAAGACTCACAATTGTCAAATGATTCAAAATCAAAAGACTCCAAAATTCCATCACTATGGAGTTTCTTCATGCATTTCTTTCCGATATGACCAAGACGGCAGTGCCACAAAAATGTTGTATTTGTTTTATTAGTCTTCTTAAGACGTTTAGCATTAGTGTTAAAGATGTGATTACTACATTCAAGATCCATGATAAACACCCCAATCACAATTAGTGCACAACCATAAAACATATCATTCAAATATATGGAACAACCATTGTTGTCTGACTTAAATGAATATCCACTTTGAAGAAAAAAAGATCCAGATATAATGTTCTTGCATAAGACTGGAACATAATAACAATTATTAAGTTCCATAACTAATCCCGAAGGTAGATGTAGAGGTAGAACACCGACGGCTTGAAGAAAAACTTGAACTCCATTCCCGACATGCATCTGCACCTCATTCTTTGCCAGTCTTCGCAACCTCTGTAGTCCCTGTATCGAATTGCAAATGTGTGCAACTGATCCGATATCAAATACCAAAGAATTCCAGTGAGGACCGGCAAGAAAAACATCTGTAACATGTATAACACTTATACCTAAGCTGGACGTTTCAGTCTTCTTTCTCTCTGCCAGATATTTCATGTAGTTTCTCTTTCAGTGACCCTTTCCCTTACAGAAGAAGCACTCAGTCTCTTTAGTGGCGCCGCCTTTAGTCTTTTCCATTGTGTAGGTCTTATCAGCGCCCTTGCCCTTCTTGGCTTTGCCCTTTTTCTTGAAACTGGTGGTTTTGTTCACCATCATCACATGATTGGTGTCTTTCTGCATTCCAGCCTACGTAGTCTTGAGCATGGCGAACAATTCATTCATGCTCTTATCCATCCCGCTCATGTTATAATTCATGATAAAGCCATTATAGCTCACCTGGATAGGCTCAAGGAGAAGATGAGTACCGAGCATAGCGAGGATTAGAAACCCCAAAGTTTCCAATCTCTGCCCATAACCAATTGGCTTTATTACGTGTTCGCTTATCGGACTTCCTTCTGCCATCTTAGAAACCCATAAGTCCTTGGTTATCTCATAACGTTCGGCTCATGCCTGTGTTTGGTATAGATCGTTCAACTTCACAATAATGTGGTAGGCTCTAAAGTTCTCAAAACATTTTTGAATCTTGGGTTCCATGCAGGCAAGCATCAGGCATTGTACTACAGTGTAGTCATCACTACGAGTGGTGTAGACATTCATAACATCCATGGGAACATTCGGAAGTGGTGAATCACCAAGAGGTTGCTCTAGAACATATTCTTTCTTAGCACTCCTAAGGACAATCCTCAGGGTACAGACCCAGTCCGCATAGTTACTGCCAGATGCAGTTAGCGTCTCTTTCTCAAGCATCGGACCAAAGTTAAAGGTGGTGTTGCGTGCCATCTTATCTACAACAAAATATGCAAATTCACTTAGACATTGTTCATAATTAATTGCAACTCAAATTAACAATTTTAATTTAGAGTGTGCTCCCACTAAAACCAATATCCCTCATAATTGATTACTAGTGATTCAAGATCCATGTCTCAATTCTTGCGCCATTAATGTGACATCACTGATGACGAAAAATTAGACTGATAGGTCAACTTGCTGATCACATCTTCATGTGATTCTTGTTCATCTTTCGATGGGCATGTTCCGAAGTCAAGACATTCTTGCTAAGTTCATCAAGACAACCAAGTGACCTTACTGTGTGAACCGTTCACACCCACCTCATACGTGTCAAGTCACTCATACCCATGTGACATGGCGCACCACAAAATGGCATGTATTACAGATAGTGGTACACTTGGGAGAACACTAACTACTTGATATTTTCTGTGAGAGATCACCTTATAAAATACGTCTAACGCACATCAAACAAGGTGCATAAAAGGGATTAACATGGCATGCAGTTAGTATATGTGATATGGCATAGCCCCTTCGCGCTGAATAAAATCCCAGACGCCTTGTTCGCTTCCTTCAACATCTTTTGGCGGAGAACACCTTCTTCGCGTATGGCATAGCGTCGAGCTCCATCGATGCATGATCGTCATCTTCATGTCCTCGCAATTATAACTATTGTTATCTTTATAGCTAATAATATAAATACATTACATGAAGTTTGACACACAAATCAATTAAATAAATGACAAGCATTTGGCACCAGCCATCTTGCCGTACTCACGACACGCAGGTTATGACAAAAATATTACAATCATTTTGCATCTCATACAAACATATTGCATTAACGAAGGTTATACCACATCACTTGCACACCCTAAAAAACAAGTTAGATGCCTCTAATCATTTTTGCTAATTACCGTGACTGCTAGGGTTTCCGTTGCAAAGCGTTTGCTACCTACGTAGCCATCAAATATGATTACTTCATGTGTTAGATTAACATTCAGGGTGTATGAGTCACGAGACAAATCTCGTGCCCCGTCCTAAACTTCATCAATATGCGTGACCCCCGTGTAGATGAAAATCTACAAGCCCTTCTTCTCACAATTTTTTTCCTTCTCAACTAAGATAAAAACCAAAGAATGTGAAGCATGACTTTGGTTAGACAACCAGCAAACTCAGGAGGAGCATAGAAGGACCGCGGAAAGCTAGACCTTTGTAACAAAATTTTATTATGCCGTTGAGATTAAAAAATCGCTATTAGATGGGAAACAACATGAACATCAAGGTATTAAAACTAATCTAATTACTCGCACAACACATGCGCAATGCCCCCATATCACCATATGCTCTAGATCATACTTGCATCTACTCATAGAACCGCTCATGATGCCGCAGTTGATAAACGTACTACGAAAACAATTACCGTATGTACGAACACACCTAGGAACACTATGAAGATGCAAGGATAGATCAATCTCACCAACATGAATGCAGCAGAGAAGTAGATTTTGATGAAGATTTGCAGTCCCGCAGCTAGGTATTACCTCCCAGCCACGAGAATTTCCCCCGATCAAGAGTAGAACATATGACTCCTCCACGTTATCCATGTGTACCAAATTAGCGATTCAGAAGCACTTCGTCCTCCAAGACAAAGGGCTACCAGAGAACAGGAGGAGGAGCAGCCTTCCGGCATCGGAGAGATGGCATAGGGGGAGGGGCGGCACCCTTGGGACAAAGGGCTAAATGCCAATATAATCCGAGATAGTATCCATATAAATGATTCAAAATTAGATCTTGATGAACCCTTCGGAAGACTTAGAGTCTATTGAACATTAATGGAACTATAAAATGATATGGATAAAAATGTTTTATCCATAAATCTCAACTTGTTACTTATAACAAGTTCAAGGAGTTGACTACGGCGAGATTGTCTCACCGTAGCGATGCTTAAAGTCGGTTCGGGTTAAACTAGCAATTAATACATATTTCAATCATGAGATATGAGACATGGACGCCAAAAGGATTTCCATGAAATGGAAATACAAACTAGGACTTGTATGTGATGTAGTCCAAAGTGTTTTGTCGATCCAGAAGATGCGAGTGAGTGTCCAAACTTCAGAGTTTCAGCAATGGACAGAAGGGAGCAAAATGGAGTTGGAATCTTCGTTTTGATGAAATTGTCAAAAGATTTTAATTTCATCAATGGATAGTGAAGATGCTTGTTGTTACAAGAAAGTAAGTGGGAGCATAATAATATTTCTAAAAACCTTGTGTGCTTGACACATTGTTGATTGGAAATAATATAAATTTCTTGACACGAATTAGCACTTCATTGAAAAATAGTTTTTCAATGAAGAGCTTGGGCTAGATAGCCTTGATATTAGGCATAAATTATCTACGAAGATATAAATGCCTAATAGGGCTAAGCCAAAATACATATTGACAACATGCTAAAAACAGTTTAGCATAAGAATGCCAAGGGGTGATTCTTGCCGAAGTAACATGGAAAGAGTTTTAGCAAGACTCGGTGTCCTAAAAACACTGATGAGCAAAATACATGATGGAGATTCCACACACTTTTCTATTTGGATTAGTCATGTATTCCATGATATGTAAAACAACCAGATATGTCTAGTGCTCCCAAGCAGTTGCGAGCAAAGATACCAAAGTGATCAAAATATTGATCATAGGACAGTAGTGAAAAATGTCATTGAGTACTAAAGTAGCTCTAATGACATGTTTTCTCGCAAGCGAAGACTATGAAGTGCTCGTTGTAAGAAGTTACATTGATACAGTCTTCATTAATGCTCCAAGCAATTTTTGATTTATATTAAGGGTTTTGTCTGATATACAATATGGTGGCACAGTAAGTTTGGAATTGTTCAAAATAAGTTACTGTGGCAAATTCTATAACAAAGGATAAGTATGTTGCCGCTTTAGAAGCGACAAAGAAGATGTTGAATCATACAGTTCATTCATGAACTTAGTATGGTTCCAAGATGGCTTTGGTCAATGGAACACTATTGTAGATAGTTGCTCCATAGCTCAGTCTGAGAAATCAAGGTTTGACAAGTGATTAACATATATACAAAGCCAAGTCCACACAAAATATGAATTTTGTGAAAGTGTGAAAATGCAAGGATATGCAAAGATACACATGGGCCTGAAGTTGTCAGATCCATTGGAGAAAGACTATACCACAAGCGATGCATATTTTACACCGGTATGCCATACGTGTAAAGTGCATTAATATTAACTAGATTATTGACTCTAGTGCAAGTGGGAGTCAGTAGGAGATATGCCCTAGAGGCAATAACAAATGTTATTATTTATCTCCATATTCATAATTATGTTTATATTTCGTGCTATGACTGATATGGTTCTCGAGTCTGCAATGACCACGAGGTTCAGAGGAAAACTCATATACACATGTGGAATAATAAATGGTAAAATGTATTCCTAGTCAAGCCTCTAAGACTAGCTCAAGTGTTGCATGATGGTCATGTTTTTCTGATCATGGGCATGTCCATGCCGGCAACTTTTGAGGGCACATTGTTATGAGAACACTTGTGTTGAATCGACCCGAATTGATGTTATGCTATGAGATATCTTCGTCACATGTTTATGGTTAATAACACAGAGAAAGTTAATGTTTGCATAATTCCTTAGACCATGAGAGTATCGAGTTTCATCAGGCTTGCTTCATGAACTTTGGGGTTTGTTAAACGTATTCCGTAAATGGGTGGCAATTACGGCGGCTTACGGGTTCATGGAAAAGTATGACAAGGGACTTGATTTCTCAAATTGGGATTTGCTCCTCCGACGTGGGAGAGATATTCTTTGGGCCCTCTCGGTTTTATGGTATCCATCATCACCCGGCCAGACATAACATGATTTGATCACGAGGATGCCGGAACACGGAAACGCCTAGGAAATCCAGCTCTTGTATGAAAGTCATACAAGTTATTGATGTTTGGAAGGCTGCTCGAAAATATAATTCTTGGAAATTATGATTAAACTTATTAATCACTGATTCTTGAGTATTGTGATTAAAAGTTGATCACAGAGATACCCGCTCGATTGCATTCTGTTGTGACTCGATGCAAGAACTACTACGGCCTAAAAGACTAGCCGGTAATGAGGTTTAAATACATGTTGGGGATATAGTAAAAGTTACTATACCTTCCATCGATGTATTACCTCAGTATTTATTTTCATAATTCATTTTTGGAGTTTCATACACTCTAGCCATTGCATAAAGCATGTTACAAGAAAATTGTTCATGAGAGAACAATTGTTGTTCGGTGTTATGAATAACATGAGGGCCATACTTTCATTTTGAATGAGATGTATGTTATGAATATTGATAATAATATAATACATCCATAACACTGACGCTAAATGTCGCAAGATTAAAAGAATACCACACTTGTGTGGCACTGCATTTGGTCTCATTGGAGAAAGCAGCATGGAGAAATTCCATAATGATGGATTTTGAAGTCGTTTGATTATGAATCATCTGACACTTGCAACTTTCATCTGAAAAGTGAAGTGACTGAAATACCATTCACAGGCCATAAGGAATGAGCAACGAACTTATTGGTGATCATACATTTTGATGTATGTAGTCCGATAAATGCTGTTGCTAGCAGTGGATTTGTCTATCTTTAGAAATGACTAAAGTAGATATAGATATTTATTTAATGAGACATAAGCCTGGATCTTTTGAAATCATTCAAAAGGTTTTCAAAATGAAGTAGAAATTATTGTAACAAGAAAAATTATGTTTTTGTAATTAGATTGCGGAAAGGAATATTTGAGTTACAAGTTTAGCGAATGTCTGATGAGTTGTGAAAAAGTGTTCCATTACTTACACCTCCCGGAACACCACTGTGAGTGAAATGTCTGTGAAGATGTAATCAAACCATTTATGACATGGTAAGATTAAAGATGACATAAATCAATTTGCCATTATCCCTATCAAAGCAATGCTTTAGAGACTGCGGCTTTTACAGTGAACATGACGCCATCAGATCTGTTGAAATAATGCCATGGTATGGTACGCCCAACCATGTTGTCATTTCTTAACATTTGGAATATAGGGCTTGTGTAAAGTATTTTACAAACCTATTCCAAATCAGACAAGTGATACTTTGTAGGTTATCCCAAATTACTGGGTATTCCTCCATCACTATACCGAGGCAAAAGGTTTGCCACGAACAGCGGTATGATTTCGAAGAAAATTGTTCTTACAAAAAGGTGAGTGGGAGAACAGTGCAACTCAATGAGATAACAGTATCTTTGTCATTAGGTCAAAGGGAAAGAAATCCTGGAAGTAATTCTAGAGTTTCCTACTACGACTGATACGGAAGCCTCTACATAAGATGTATGGACTTCGGTCGATCTTGCAGCTGATAAAAGTAGGCAAAACTCGTGCAAACCTCTGAGGTGCGCAAATAAGATATTGTTGAAATAGTATACCTAAGATACACAAGGAAGCGTTGATGGGCACTGACTCCGGAATTGGTTAAATGCCAATATAATCCGAGATAGTATCCATATAAATGATTCAAGAATAGATCGTGATGAACCCTTCGGAAGACTTAGAGTCTAATGAACATTAATGGAACTATAAACTGATACGGATAAAAAATGTTTTATCCATAAAGCTCGACTTGTTACATATAACAAGTTCAAGTAGTTGACTACGGTGAGATTGTCTCACTGTAGCGGTGCTTAAAGTCGGTCCGGGTTAAACTAGCAATTAATACATATTTCAATCATGACATATGAGACATCGACGACAAAAGGATTTCCATGAAATGGAAATACAAACTAGGACTTGTATGTGATATAGTCGAAAGTGTTTTGTCGATCCAAAGGATGCTAGAGAGTGTGCAAACTTCAGAGTTCCAGCAATGGACAGAAGAGAGCAAAATGGAGTTGGAATCTTTGTTTTGATGAAATAGTCAAAAGATTTTATTTCATCAATGGATAGCGAAGATGCTCGTTGTTACAAGAAAATAAGTCGGAGCATAATAATATTTCTAAAAACCTTGTGTGCTTGACACATTGTTGATTGAAAATAATATAAATTTCTTGGCACGAATTAGCACTTCATTGAAAAATAGTTTTTCAATGAAGAGCTTGGGCTTGTAAATGCCTAATAGGGCTAAGCCAAAATACATATTGACAAGGTGCTAAAAACAGTTTAGCATAAGAATGTCAAGGGGTGATTCTTGCCGAAGTCACATGGAAAGAGTTTTAGCAAGACTAAGTGTCCTAAAAACACTGATGAGCAAAATACATGATAAAGATTCCACACATATTTGTGTTTGGATTAATCATGTATTCCATGGTATGTAAAACAGTCAGATATGTCCAGTACTCCCAAGCAGTTGCGAGTAAAGATAGCAAAGTGATCGAAATATTGATCATAGAACAGTAGTGAAAATGTCGTTGAGTACTAAAGTAGCACTGATGACATATTTTCTCGCAAGCGGAGACTATGAAGTTCTCAATGTAAGAAGTTACATCAATACTATCTTCATTAATGCTCCAAGCGATTTCTGATTTATATTATGGGTTTTGTCTGATACACAATATGGTGGCAAAGTAAGTTTGGAATTGTACAAAACAAGTTACTGTGGCAAATTCTATAACAAAGGCTAAGTATGTTGCCGCTTTAGAAGCGACAAAGAAGATGTTGAATCATACAGTTCATTCATGAACTTAGTATGGTTCCAAGATGGCTTTGGTCAATGAAACACTATTGTAGATAGTTGCTCCATACCTCAGTCTGAGAAATCAAGGTTCTACTAGTGATTCACATATATACAAAGCCAAGTCCACACAAAATATGAATTTTGTGAAAGCATGAAAATGCGAGGATATGCAAAGATACACATGGACCTGAAGTTGTTAGATTCGTTGGACAAAGACTATACCACAAGCGATGCATATTTTACACCGGTATTTAGGTGTAAAGTGCATTAGCATTGACTAGATTACTGACTCTAGTGCAATTGGGAGTCTGTAAGAGATATTCCCTAGAGGCAATAACAAATGTTATTATTTATCTCCATGTTCAGAATTATGTTTGTATTCGATGCTATAGCTGCTATGGTTCTCGAGTTTGCAATAACCACGAGGCTTGGAGAAAAACTCATACGCATATGTGGAATAATAAACGGTAAAAAGTATTCCTAGTCAAGCCTCTAAGACTAGCTCATGTGTTGCATGATGGTCACATTTCCCTGATCATGTGCATGTCTATGCTGGCAACTTTTGAGGGCACATTGTTAGGAGAACACTTGTGTTGAATTGACCCGAATTGATGTTATGCTATGAGATATCTTTGTCACAAGTTTATGGTTAATAACACAGAGAAAATTAATGTTTACATAATTCCTTAGACCATGAGAGTATTGAGTTTCTTCAAGCTTGCTTCATGAACTTTGGGGTTTGTTAAATGTCATCTGTAAATGGGTGGCTATTACGGCGGCTTACGGGTTCATGGAAAAGTATGACAAGGGACTTGATTGATTAAGATTGGGATTTGCTCCACCGACGATGGAGAGATATTCGTTGGGCCCTCTCAGTGTTACGGTATCCATCATTGTCTAGCCAGACACAACATGATTTGATCACGGTGATGCCGGAACACGGAAACAAGAAAAGAGAACAAAAACCGGTAACGAGGTAACTGGCATAGTGGACAAGTTCTTGATTCACGGGGATGCCGATAAGTCTGACCTCGGGTATTTGTAACATATCATGAAGCAACAGGAATAACACACAGCAACTAGAGGTTCACTCAAATAATTCATTCGTGTGGGTATAGGGATCAATATGGACGTCCATGGTTCCGCTATTGATCATTGATCGGAAAGTGTTCCGGTCATGTCTATACTTCACCAAACCTACAAGGTCACACGCTTAAGGGTCATCGCTCTGCTCAATACTAGACAAGGAGTCTGAGAGAAAGTCACCTAAAAAGTTTTGGAGACGGCGAAAAAGTTTCAGAGACGACGGAAAAGTTTCGGAGACCACGGAAAACTTGCGGAGAGAACACTGGAAAAGTTTTGGTAAAACCAAAAATTTGTTTTGGCGTAAACCATTGAGCCAAAAAGATTTCCGCATGCGCCTGGAACTTTTTGGAGGTGCCGGAATTGTTATGGGAACTTCTGGAATTTTTCCGGAGAAAAAGCGAAAATGTTCCGAAGCTGCCGGAAATGCTTTTGTTGCTTTTCGCTGATGAAAATCATTGATCCAGAAATGTCTTGGAATGCGTCTAGATTTATTTTAGGGGGTACTGAAAATGTTCTGGACCTACAGGAATATTTTTGGATTTTACGATCGCGGAAAAATGTTTTCATGAATAGTGAAAAGCACTTTTTGTTGCTTTTTAGAAAGCCACTTTTTGGGGCTTTTATCGAAAGATCTAGGGGATGACATGGAAAGGTGGGAACCCCTTTGGGAGGGGGAGGGGGACCCTCAAGGGGGTGGCCGGCCAAGGGGAGCTCCTCCATGGAGCTCTACTTGCATCCCCATTTTGCCCTTTATGTGGGACATAAAGCATGGGCATTTTGGGTTTTTCATGTGCCACCCTACCCCTTGCATTTTCATATAAATAGAGGTGGAGAGGCACTCTCCACACTCACTCTTTCTCTCATACACAATGCCATGCAATGATCTGGCTTCTTCTTTCCCTCACACGAAATAGTTTCGTAGAGCCGAAAGGCTGTCTGGGTTCCGGTGGGAACTAGTTCTGGACAGCGCAGCCCTGCCGAATAGCTGACACTATATGTGTGGAACTTGGTAGAGAGGTCATAGTTTTGATCTTAGTTCGAGTGTGCCTCCCGAAGGGCTGTTCGAGTGACCGTCTGAGATTCTGGGGGCCTCCCGAAGGGCTGTCCGACGATCCGTCCAGTGGGACCATCCGAGGAACTATCCTGAGGCCTTCCGAAGGGCTGCTCGGAGATCTGTCCAGTGAGCCAACGAGGGAGTATATCCTCGCGGTTGGGAGGTTGTAAAATCCTAGCTGCGGGGATCTGCACCAACGATCTTCACCAACTCTACTTCCGTGACGCTATGAGTTGGTAACGATCAGATCAAAATCCTTGTATGCATCTTCATAGTGGTCCTGGGCTGGTGCGTAGGTCAGAAATATTTTGTTTTCTTTCACGTTACCCTACAATATAAACATTAATTACGAACATGGAAATAAAATAATAGTTTATTATTGCCTCTAGGGAATATTTCCAACGGCTGCATCTTTGGCGTAGTAGTAAAATGCATCCTTTGCTTTTCTAGTGTTTCTACTTCTTCTTGGTTAGGATCCGAAGATGACGTGAGCTACAAGCAAGGACTGATCAGTATCAGGCTACTGGTCCATTAGGTAAGCAACCCCACCTTGATCATGCTAAATCCTATGCTTATCCCGCATGCTTGCATTAATGTAACAATGCTGTAGCGGTTCTTCGATGCCTATCCTTTTGCATGGCTTGTTTGTTGTCACCTTGATAATGTCTTTACCTATGATTCCTAGCATGACTAGTTACTTACTTGTGTTATTGCCATGTGAGCACTCCTTATTTGTCGTAGTATGCTATGATTAGGGTTTTTGCTTGAGTCAAGTCATATCTTGCTGATGTTTCTCATGGGTAGTTAACCTAGCTCTGATACATTTCATGTTGTGCCGTAGAGATAATTAAGTTAATCTGTAAATACGACAAATGTGGGAGCACATGCTGGATGCATTGGTGTTTTGTTCCACTTGGGGTGATACTAGGACCTGAGTTCTTGTTATCTTGCTCCAAGACTGAGCGTACTCAACCTCTTGTTGGGGGATATGGGACCCCTCTCTACCTAGTACCTTACCTCAGACCTGTCCAGGGTCCACATAGTTCGGGCTTTCCATTTGGCATACGCATGGTTACTTTATTATGTTACAGATGTTACGACTGCATATCAGCATCAAGAGCGATTGGCACATGTTAGGGCAAATTGGTACACCCTTGTAGGGTTAAATCTATTGGAATAGCCGTGTCCGCCGTTATTGATGACTTGGAGATTTTATACTTTATCATAGAACAACTTTAACTAATAATCAATAAAACTTGACGACTTAGGTGTGAGTGCCTTGGGATTTCTTCCTCGTGGGTGATGCGAGGGTGATGCAAGGTTGTGTATTGATGTGGTGGTTAGCTTAGATGGCTCATATAAGCTCTCTTACCTTATCTCTGTTAAACAAAAGTTGTAGCATGTCTTTTGTAGATGCTTAGTGATTGCTGCAGTCAAACCCACACATATTCCTTCCTTTGATAATGATGCATATGTGTAGCTTGTTCTGATGTAGGACTTGCAAGTACAGTTGAATACTCACCTTGCTTTCTTTATTCTTTTGATCTGGATGCTGCAAATCAGATGGTAGCATTTGGAACATGTGATCTCTAGTGGTGAAGGATGACATTAGCAATGGTTATCCCAGGCGGTGATCTGGGATGGTTATGGATGCCATCTGCTTGTCTGTAGCCTTCTTAAGGCATTTGTTAAATTTTACCTGTCTAAGGTATATTTTCACTTTCGTTGTGAGAGCTGTGGCTTGGTCGTAAGACCCTTGTTTGTATTCATTTGTTAAATTTGACTGGAAATAGAGTTGTTATATATATATATTTGCAGTTCTTTCTTAGAGTTCTGTTGTGATACCTGTCGTCTACCCACACGGCATTGCTGTTGCATGTATGGATATAATGTGCACGTTGTGTTTGGTGGGACTCCTGTGGTCGATACTATGCATTTGCTAGCTGAGGTGCTAGATATGTATAGTGCCGGTCTCGGGGTGTTACAAATGCTATCAGAGCTAGGGATGTCTATAGGATAACCTCGCTATCAGTCTTCATAGAACCTAGTAGTGTCAAAATTATTTGAAAAAAAATGCATTAGATAGATCTAAGACTTCTGTTTAATCCTTACCTTGCTCTATCTTAGCTCTGATGTTCTTAACCCTTCACATGATTTTAAGTCTACTCTCTTCCCCGATCTTTTGAAACCATAGAATCCAACATGGGCAGGACGTTCTCTTGACCAGTTAACCTAGTAGTTTAGTTCTCTAGGATCGACCCCACTCAGAAGGAAGTATATCAAATTCAACAAAGAGGCAAAGACAAAGATCTCGAAGGAAGGATTCCAAGTTCCTCAACTTTAGTGGATCAACCCCATTAAGAAGAGCAACATGAAACGAGAAGACTACGTTAGCTATGTATCATCTTTTCCTTCTTACCTACCTTTGAATCTCTGGACGAGATTCCTGTTGAGGGTGGTCGATTGTAACAGCCCAGGATTAGCACTTTCCTTAGGAATTGATTTGTGCATCATAATCATTTCATGAGCATCATATTTCATTTAATTTTAATCTGAAATGAGGATTAATCAAACCATCATGTTTTTCTTAAAGGGCGAACCCCTAAAATTTTCCAATTATCGAAAATGCCCATTCTAAACCCTAGATAATTTGGCTAGAGACTCATATTTATTATGTGGGCCCTCCCAAACTTCATTAAGGTTTAAAAAAGGATTATTTTTGATTTTTTATTAAACCCTAAAAAGTAATTAAATTGGGTTTATATTTGTAGAAATATAAATGTAAGCTCAATAAATCTTGAGATTATTTGTCTGGACTTGGTCTAGCCCAATAGTGCCACACAATTTTTTTCAAATTTTTGGTGCGATTTTGGATTTTTCAATGAATTTTAAAAAACAACAAATAATATAAAATGGAGAATTAAATAAATAAACAAGTTGCTCCTCTCTCTCTCTCTCAATCTCTCTCTCTATCTTCTATGGGCCGAAGCCCAGCTAGCCAGTTGATCGACCCCTGGCTACCTAACGCCCAGCCCTCACCAGCAGTAGTAGACATCCGCAGTGCAGCGCCCAATCCATCGGCCCGGTCTAGCCCAGCCCACCTAACCCCCCGTTATTGTCTTCCTCAGGCAGTCACACAGATCGCATGGCCCTCCCTTCAACGATGTTACCGACAATGCTCCAACCACCATGCCTCGCTTCTTCCCGGCCCTTAAAGCCACTCCCCCGGGAAATCCTAACCCTAGCCCCTCTCTTCCCTTCCCTGCCGCCATTCCCCAGCTCGCCCCACTCTGTTCCCCCTTCTTCTCTCTCCAACACCTTATGAACCCGAGCACGCCAAGCTGAACGCCGCTCGCTGTTCGCGCGGTCGATGGCCACCTCGAGCCATGGGACTGTGCGCTCGTGCTCTGCCTCGCTCTTCTTTGCCTCCACATCGAAAGAATCGGGTCAAGATGGCTTCAATCGAGCTCCACCACGTCGTCTTCGCCAACTCCATTCATTAACCGGCACCATCAACTGCCTCGATGATGTGCCTCCCCGACCATGTTGGCCGCCCGAGCATCTTCCTGGTGTCCTCCTGCACTGCTCACCCTATTCCTCAAGCAGCGCCACGGCCCTAGGCAACCCTCCCCACATCACCGTGGAGCACCACCATCTGCCTACATTGAGGCCATTTCTCTGTAGCCTCCCGTACCCCAACGACTATGAGCTCGAGCCCGAGGTGAGCTCTTGGTCCTTTCATCCCTCTCCCTGAGCCAGGCAATGCCCCGTAGTCCCTCTTCCTCATGGCACCAGTGGTCACCAGCGTGCGCATGCGCCATCGCATGATTGAGCTAGCCGGCCGGTTTATTTAGCCAGATTGTTTTGATAGCCGGTCGGTTTATTGCACCATCCCAGGGTAATTAACCGATTGGTTAATTTAGTTAGATTCATTGCTAAGGGGGCCCGAGGCCATTAAACAATCTAACCTGGTTTAGCTGCTAACTCCTCCAACTATCAGTCACTGACAGTGGGCCCCTCTGCTAATAAATCAATTAAAACAAATCTGAAACAAATGTGTCCATGACATGTGGGGCATGGCCCCCATGTGACCAGTCAACTGTTGTCTAAGTTGACCTGGGCCCCGGACCCACTTGTCATCCTCTGTGGCTAGGTCCACAGTGGGTATAAAATGTTTTTTGGTATTTATCGATTTATCAGAAATTCTAAAAATTGTTTTAAACTTTTAAAATTCTTATCAATTCAACCACAGCTCCAAAAATTATGTTTTGTATATGAATTTGATCAGAAAAATGCATAGATTCCAAATATGTCATTTTCATGCATGTTAACCACATTTGTTTAGGGTTAAACAAGATTTAATGCTTTCTTTCAGTATTGAAATTTTGGGAAATGCTTTATATAATCATTGCTTCTCCATTTAACTTGCTTAGCTTAGTCTTAGTTGAAATTCATCATCACCATATGCCATGATCATACTTGTTAACAACTTTTAAAATTGTTGATTAGTTAAACAAGATAAACCCTTCTATTTAAATAGTTGGAATTATTGGAAATGCCATAATATCTGCATTTCAATTCCGATTAACTAGAAACTAGTTGCATTAGGTTAATCTTGCAGAACCCTATGCCATGTCATGCATTGCATATCAAGAGCATGCTGGATCTTTGGCGTAGTAGTAAAAAGCATCCTTTGCTGATCCAGTGTTTCTACTTCTTCTCGGTTAGGATCCAGAGATGACGTGAGCTACGAGCTAGGACTGATCAGTACCAGGCTAATGGTCCATCAGGCAAGCAACCCCACATTGATCATGCTGAATCCTATGCTTATACTCAATGCTTGCATTAGTGTAACGATGCTATAGCAATTTTTTGATGCCTATCCTTTTGCATGGCCTATTTGCTGTCACCTTGATAATGCTTTTACCTACCATTCCTAGCATGACTAATTACTTGCTTGTGTTTTTGCCATGTTAGCCTTGCTTACTTGTCCTAGTATGGTATGCTTAGGATTTTGACTTGAGTCATGTCATATCTAGCTGATGTTTCTCATGGGTAGATAACCTAGCTCTGATACAGTTCATGTTGTGCTATGGAGATAATTAAGTTAATCTATAATTAAGGCAAAGGTGGGAGGCCATGCTAGATGCATTGGTGTTTTGTTCCACTAGGGCCGATACTAGGACCCCGAGTTCTTGTTATCTTGATCCAAGACTGAGCGTACTCAACCTCTCGTTGAGTGAAATGGGACCCCTCTCGACCTCGTGCCTTACCTCAAAATTGTCCAGGAGCCACATAGTTTTGGCTTTCCATTTGGCATACACATGGTTACATTATTAGGTTACAGATGTTATGACTGCATAGCATATAGGAATGTGGGCGCAACTTGCCAAGCGGTCATCCGGTGCAGTGGACTTGTGGGGCTATGTCACGCAATAGTTTGGTCCATTTTGGAGACTCAGCCAGACTCACGATTCAGGTAGAACTCAGTAGGGTGGCTCATTGGACTTGCTTGCAGCATAGGAGAAGTGTCATGGCCAATCTTACTCTGCCGGCAAATCTCATGAAGTGTGCTACTCATGGGCCTCAAGAGAGATTGGCAATTGATAGGGTAAATTGGCACACCCCTGCAGCGTTAAATCTATTCAAATTGCTATGTCTGCAGTTATGGATGACTTGGAGATTTTGTACTTGATCATAGAACAACTTCAACTAATAATCAATAAAACTTGCCAAGTTAGGTGTGAGTTCCTTGGGATCTCTTCCTCATGGGTGATGCGAAGGGGGGGTGCAAGTTAGTGTATTGATGTGGTGGTTAGGTTAGATGGCTGATATACACCCTCTTACCTTATCTCTGTTAGATGCAAGTTGTAGCGTATCTTCTGTAGATGCTTAGTGCAATATCCCTTCCGTTGATAATGATGCATATATGTAGCTAGTTCTGCTATAAGTCTTGCGAGTACAGTTGAGTACTCACCTTGCCTTAGTTATTTTTTTGACCCGAATGCTGTAAATTAGATGGTGGCACTTGGAACAGGTGATCTCTAGTGGTGTAAGATTATGTTAGCTATGGTTATCCCAGGCAATGATCTGGGAGGATTATGGATGCCATCTGCTTTTCTTTAGCCTTCTTAAGGCATTTGTTAAATTTTACCTGTCTAAGGTACATTTTCGCTTCGATTGTGAGAGCTGCAGCTTGGTCGTAAGACCCTTGTTTGTATTCAGTTTTAAATTTGACTCGATCTGGAGTTGTTGTATATATATTTGCAGTTCTTTCTTAGAGTTCTATTGTGATACCTGCCGTTCGACCCACACGGCATGCATGTTGCATGTATGGATATAACATGCACATTGTGTTTGGTGAGCTTCCTGGGGTTGATACTATGCATTTGCGAGCGAAGGTGCTAGATCTGTATAGTGCCAATCCCAGGGCATTACAAGCATGGCTGGCAGCACTCGTGTTTCCTCGCCAAGGCATTGCTCTATCTTTCGCTCTCAAGACATCAATGATGAGGACGCTCCTATGTGCTTCTTGGCTAAGGCCTCTAAGGTATCCTCGATAAGTCCCTCTTTTGACTCTAGTGATGATGATTTGCTCACTAGTGAATTAGAAGACCCCTGAACAATATCCCAAGACAACCTTTGTCTTGGAAGAGGGAAGCCCGTTGATCCTTCTCTCTTATCCCAAGAGAACCTTTGTCCTTGGAAGAGGGAAGCTTGTTGATCCTTCTCTCTTATCTGGTTATAAGAAAGACATAACTAAAATACACATATGTTAATATCATCATCACAATAACATGGAAAAAAAGTACATGAAAACATGCATCATATAAGAAAAAAATGCAAAAAGTTTGCCATGGCAGAAAAAATGGGTTGCCATGGCAGCAAAATAGAGCTGCCATGGCAACTCATTTTTCTGCCATGGCAACAAATTAGTGGTGCCGTGGAAACTCATTTTTCTGCCACGGCAATTCATTTCATAACACACGACAAATTTAAAGTACTTGATTTCATAAGTAAATAATGGTACCACATCAGCATCATACATAGTTTAGTTAAAGAGTACATTAACAAAAGTCATGTTCTGCTCGCGAGCTCTAATAAGCCTGTGATGAACAGTAAAATCCAAAAAAAAACCAAAAAACAATTCAAAAAATTCTGAATTTTTTTTGTGGCAAGCTTTGACAAATGTTTTTCAGTGCTTGCAAAGTTTTATTGTGGAAAGACAATCGTGGAAGTCGTGGCAAAAAAATTAGCACTCCAAAATGCTTTCAAAAATAGCATTTTTGGAGCATCAATTTTGTTTTTTTCCATAACTTCCATGAATTTCATTCCATGATGAAACTTTGCAAGCACTCAAAACATTTGTCAATGTTTGCCACTGGAAAATTCAGAAATTTTGATTTAAAAAAATACATATTTGACTGTTCATGCGAGCTCATTTGAGCTCGAGCTAAGAAACATCTCGTCCGTACATTTACTACTACAGTCCATTACCTACTACATTAACACTACATCGACATGAAACTATCAAGACTACTCCTCATCGAAGCTTTACTCCTAGTCATCCTCGGAGATGTCGGATGTGTCCGACTCAGAGTTGATGGGGATCACCCCCTCCCCTCCCTCCCCGCCAGAGGGGCCGGTCTCGTGGTCGTTGGCGGTGGGCCGACTCCACAGGATCAGGTCATCGCTCTCCTTCGAGTCATAGACGAGCTCTTTGATAAACTCCTGTTTTTCGGCATGGCGGTGGACGATCTCCTAGCGGTTGCCCTCGATCTTCCGCTCGTCCTTGATGGACTCAAAGACCGCATGGTTCTCAACGAGGAGCTATGGTTTCTATTGAATGAGTGTGGCCATGTAAGCCTCACGGTCATGCTTGGCCTTGAGCTACGCCTCGACCTTGAGGTGCTCCTCCTCCTCGGCCCGGGAGGCAACCCTAATGGGACAGGTTATTGCATCCATGGTCGCGGCATCGTCGGGGAAGTTGAGCTTTGCTCGGCTCCCGTAGAGGCTGACCGCTTCGGCGTCGTGGGCATGCCCGGCCTCCTTTGCGGCGGAGAACGTGCCAAGCCACCTCTTTGCCGCCCCTGGGATACAAATCTCCGCTCCCCAACGGCCGAATGAACGGAGCCTGACGCCACGGTACGTCGACGGCGGCGTCATGACCTCGAGGTCGGTGCTAACACCTAACAATTCATTTATAAAAAAAGTGTCACAAAGGAAATATAACCTAAGTATCAAATAACAAAGAATAATTCTCTTCTATTCAATTGGCATAAAAAATGTCACACATACTGACTGTAGGATTTTTCTGTTCATATTTCAGAAAGTCCAATATCATATATATTACCGTTAAGAGCTTGTAGCTCGACATTTCCTGAGATCTTTCATCCATAAAGGTTCACAAGCCACTCTTGTATCACATGTTTGTTACAGGTGATACCGGAGTGGTTTGTGAACATGAAAAATCTGGGGAACAATCACACTAGAAGCTTCTAATGGTAATATATATCATGTTTGATGTATGAAAAGAACAATCCTAAAGTTAGGGTGGACAACATTTGCTGATGCCAATCAAATAGAAGATAATAGTCCTTCATATTTCACTACGTAGGAAACTTTCTAATGGTAATATAACCTAAGTTTAGGGTTTACCCTAGGTTTTAGGGTAGCCTTTGACGTCGAAGCAACCAAAAGGGTTTACCCTAGGTTTTTGGGTCACGTTCGACATTGAGGCAATGAAAAGAGTTTACCCTAGGTTTTAGGGTCTCCTTTGAGGTTGAGGCAAGCAAAAGGGTTTACCCCAGGTTTTAGGGTCGCCTTCTACGTCGAAGCAACCAAATCCTAAACCCTAACCTAGAAGGCTCGCCTTCAATGACTCGATACTATTTCACCCTAACCCTAACCTAGAAGTCCTGTCTTCGACAACTCGACACATTTTCACCCTAACCCTAACCTGCAAGCCTCGCCTTCGATGACTGCTATGGCAGCGAAAATGAACCCCTAAACCCTAGGTTTTCTCTTTTTTCCCTCTTTCCAAAAAAAATATCTCTTCTCCTCCTGTGCCCCCTGTAATTCTGGTTCACTTGAACCCATCCTGCAAAAGGCTGCGAAGCCTTATAGGCAATTTGAATACAATTCAGGTGGGGGAGTTCTCTCCCTCCCCGGTGACCTTAAAAAAAACATTTGTGCGTGGTCGCCTTATATAGGACAATGATATTACGGCCTTTGAATGCATCCACTTCATAAGGCGAAGAAACATAGGTCCTATGCACTGAAATTGGACATGCGAAAGGCATACGACATAATCGATTAGAAATATCTTAACGAGGTGATGATTAAGATGGATTTTCACCTTCGGTGGGTGGACATGGTTATGAGACTTGTCTTTACTGTCTCATTTATAGTGTTGTTTAATGGGATGAAGACGGAGTATTTTGTTCCATCGCTAGGAATCTGGCAGGGCGATCCAATATCGTCATATCTCGTTTTGTTGGCGGCGGAGGGTTTATCAAGCCTCTTAAAAATTGTTGGGAATTATCTAATCTTCATGGGTTAAAGGTGTGCAAGTGCATCTAGTGCCCCATTTGAGGATTTTGGATGATTGGTGACAAAACAGTTAAGGGACTACTATGTTTGTGAGTATACACAGGTGAAAGTCCCTACCGATGGGTTATGACCCCTAAAAATGTTGTAAGAACATTGAAGAATTCGGAATGCCTCGTGAGGAACTGGAAGCTGAAGTCTAGAATTTTGTTTACTTGTTTCTTTATGCTTCAATTTGAGTCATAGGGCAAACTATACTATTTAGGGGGTCTAAGTGAAAGTTAGATTGAAGTCTTCGGTGTGTGCTCAATCCAACCTATTTCTTCTAAGAGAGAAGATTCTGAAATCTCATTTCAGGCGAGTCATTTAGCTCTGGTGTCGAAGTTAAGTCTTCAGGACACCAAGGTTAAAAGTCTTTGCTGAGGAGTTGGATGTCTTGCGTCGCAAGTCATTCCATGAGTGCCTGATTTGAAATCCAACCATTAGCCACGTGTTGTGTTGTCGTTGTGAGTGCGTCTCCAACGGTCATATCAGCTCCCTGGGTTGCCACCCCCGGCTATAAATAGCCACCTACCTCAACCATAAGTGGACGGATGCTCCGCGTGACATTTGACAAGTGTTGTCTGATCAACCCTTCCTCCGACCAGATTTGAGGAATCCTAAGTGAGGAAAAACCCAGAGCCTAAGAACATATAGTGATTGAGCATCACGGAAAAAATTGATCGAAGCCTAACTTGACCTATTGCTCTTGAGGACTGTGCATCCTCTAGATGGTTAGGAGTCGTTCAAGAGCATCCAGCATGTGGATTCACCGAAGAACCAGTCAATGAAGGTCTGGAGATCACCTCAAGATCTGCCACGAGTGATTGGGCGAGTTCCGAGGAACTTAGCTCAAGGAGAACAAGGCAAAGACTTCTGTGTCTTCAAAGCTGTGGCTCAGCCTCTCCAACCCAGTCGTAGAGTTGTGCCAACAACTTGAACTAGGGTAAACAAATTATGTTTTCTATACAAAAATTGATCAGAAAAATACATAGAATCCAAATATGTCATTTCATGCATGTTAACCACATTTAAAATTGTGTTTAGGGTTAAACAAGATTTAATTCCTTTCTTTTAATATTGAGATTTTGGGAAATGCTTTATATAATCATTCTTTCTCCATTTAACTTGCTTAGTTCAGTCTTAGTTCTAATTCATCGTCACCATATGCCATGATCATACTTGGTAACAACATTTAAAATTGTTGATTACTTAAACAAGATAAACCCTTTTATTTAAATAGTTTGAATTATTGGAAATGCCATAACTTGTGCATTTCAATTCCAATTACTTGAAATTAGTTGCATTAGGTTAATCTTGTAGAACCCTATGCCATGTCATGTATTGCATATCATGAGCATGTTGGTGTTGGTGAACATACTATGATTTTTTTTACCGTATGTATGAACACACCCAGGAACACTATGAAGATGCAAGGATAGATCAATCTCACCAACAAGAACGCAGCAGAGAAGTAGATGTTGATGAAGATTTGCAGATTCCCGCAGCTAGGTATTACGTCCTAGCCATGAGAATCCGGGGGGGGGGGGGGGGGGGGGGGGGGGGGGGGGGGGGGGGGGGGGGGGGGGGGGGGGGGGGCGATTCGGCAGCACTTTGTCATCCAGGACAAAGGGCTACCGGAGAATTCGAGGAGGAGCAGCCTTCCGGCGTGGGAGAGAAATGGTGCAGGGGGAGGGGGACGGCAGCCTTGGGACTTGTATCCTTTGGGGGGTGCCCCTCCCCTCTATTTATAGATGGCTAAGGGGGGTGCGGCTTGGAGGAGGGGCAACCCCCTAGGGTCGGTGCTCCAAAGGGAGGGAGATCCTCCCAGGATCCCCTGCCCCCCCCCCCACGCACCACATGGCTTGCCTCCCAAGCTGGGGGGAGAGGGGTGCAATACTTCTAGGCCCAACATGGCCCATGTGGCAGCTGCCCCTTGGGCCAGCCAAGGGGGCAGCCTACTAGGGCCTTCTAGAACCTTCTGGAAAGTTTCAGACCCTTTCGGAATCTCCCCGGACCTTCCAGGGCCTTCTGGGACACTCCTAGAACATCCCAGAACATTTTTGGAAACTTCCATAACACTTCCGGCTCCTTTCTCTCATTATCCTATGATATCCTAGTACTCTACCAAACTACTAACTGTTAAGCGTGTGACCCTACAGGTTCGGTAATATGTGGACATGACCTGAAACACTTTCTGATCAATAATTAACAGCGGGATCTGGACACCCATGTTAATTCCCACAGACACACGAAGATCTTTATCGAGCGAACCTTTTGTTTCTATACACAATTCTCTAAGCTTCACGATACATTATAAAACCTGAGGTGAGACTTTTATCGGTATCCTTGTGAAGCAACTTCTTGATCACAAATACCAAGTTGTCCTTGTTACCAGTTTTGTTTTCTTTCCTTGTTTCCGTATTCCGGTATCCCCGTGATCACTATCACATTATGTCTGGCCAGACGATGATGGATACCGTAATACCGAGTGGAACCAGAGAGTATCTCTTCATCGTCGAAGGAGCAAATCCCAGTCTTGAACTATCGAGTCCCTTGACATAATTTTTCGTTGTACCCAAAAGTTACCTTTATGATGACCCATTTATGGATAATGTTTGGCAACCCCAAAGTAACCATTCGGTATGAAGGTCTACGATATTCTCATGGTCTAAGGACGTGAGTATACGTTAACACATAATATGATTATACTAATAACAAAGTGATGACGAAGTCTCAAAGTATACCATAATTTGGGTCTGTCCAACACCATTGTTCTGCCAATAATGTGTTCTCACTATTATCGGCATCATTGTTACTTTAACAATGCCCAATGATAAGGAAAATAGAATCATTATGCAATACATGAGCTAGTCTTATAGGCGAGACAAGGGATCTACTCGATGTTTATGTTTCCACACATGCAATTGAGTTTTCCTCTTAATCTCATATTCAAGAACCATTGCAATTATAACACAGAAATATAAACATTAATTACGAACATGGAAATAAAATAATACTTTATTATTGCCTCTATGGCATATTTCCAACAGTCTCCCACTTGCACTAGAGTCAACAATCTAGTTACATAAGTTCTCTAACACCAATGGCATTCCGGTGTTGCTCATGGTAGAGGCTTCGTCATTGGATCTGACACATTCAAGTCCCTGTGAATCTTCCATAGCTTTATGTCTCCACGCTTCACAAAATCTGTGATTATGTGAAATTGGCGTTCAAAATCTTTGGATTTCTGGTGGGACCTTGGCTCCTTTGCCTGTGCCACAGTGCCACTATTATCACAATAGAGCTCCATAGGATCTAGTGCATTCGGAACCCCACCAAGCTCGGTGATGAACTTCTTATTCCCTCCTTTGCAGCTTCTGAAGCAGCGATGTACTCCGCCTCCATTGTAGAATCTGCCACAGTGCTTTGCTTGGAACTTTTCCAACTCACTGCTCCACCATTGAGTGTGAAAACAAAGCCGATTGAGATTTAAAGTCATCTGGATCAGTCATGAAGCTTGCATCAGTGTAACCCTTTACAATGAGCTATTCATCACCTCCATATACTAGGAATATTTCCTTAGTCCTATTAATGTACTTTAAAATATTTTTAACTGTTGTCCAATGACCCTTTCCTGGATCACTCTAGTACCTGGTACTAACACTTAGAGCATAGGGCACATCTGTTCCTGTACAAATCATGGCGTACATGATAGATCCAATTGCAGAAGCATATGGAACCAAAGTCATCTGTACTCACTCATCAGTGGTCTGCGGGCACTGACTCTTGCTTAACACAGTGCCATGTGACATTGGTAATAACCCCTTCTTGGCATTCTCCATACTAAAGCTCTTTTGTACTTTGTCAATATACATGCTCTGTCTTAGCGCTATCATGTGAATTGATCTATCTCTATAAATCTTTATGCCCAATATATGCGCCGCTTCGCCCAAGTTTTTCATTGAAAAACTATTCTTCAATGACTCTTCTATCGTGTTAAGAAAATTTACATCATTCCTAATTAACAATATGTCATCCACATAAACTATTAGAAATGCTATCGATCTTCCACTTAATTTCTTGAAAACACAAGCCTCTTCATCATTCTAGATGAAGCTAAACACTTTGACAACTTCATCAAAATGAAGATTCCAACTCCTTGATGCTTGCTTCAGTCCATAAATGGCCCTCTAAAGTTTGCATACCTTTCCAGCATCCTTAGGATCGACCAAACCCTTGGGTCGTATCATATACATGTCCTCAGTTAAATTTTCATTTAGAAAAGCCATTTTGACATCCATTTGCCATATCTCATAATTAAAATATGCAGCAATTGCTAGCAATATCCATACATACTTAAGCATCACTACTGGCAAGAAAGTCTCATCGTAGTCAACTCCATGAATTTGTCGAAAACCTTTTGCTACAAGTCAAGCTTTATGGATGGTAACATTTCCATTCGCGTCTGTTTTCCTTTTATAGATCCATTTACATTCAATTGGTTTCACGCCCTCTAGAGGGTCTACCAAGTTCCAAACTTGATTTTCGTACATGGATTCTATCTCAAATTTCATGTCCTCAAGCCATTTCCTGGAGCTAGGGTCCGCCATTGCCTCTTTGTAGTTTTCAGGTTCATCATCTACAATGATGAATATTTCATTCTCAAACCACTGTGGTGGTTGACGAACTCTTCTTGTCCTGCGTGGCTCAGCTACAGTCTTGTTCAAAGTTTCTGCATCACATGCAGGAGCTTCCAGTGCAGTCGTAGGGGTGACCTCCGGAATTACTTCCGGTGCCTCAGCACTTTGACCTGACGCCGAAGATTCAATAATCTCATCAAGTTGTACTATTCTCCCACTCACCTCCTTCGCAAGAAACTCTTTCTCAAGAAATACTCCATTTTTCGCAACAAACACTTTGCCTTCAGTGTGGTGGTAGAATGAATACCCTACTGTATTTTTGGGATAACCAATAAAGTAGCATTTATCTGATTTGGGATCGAATTTGTTTGGTTGTAAATATTTTACATACGCATCGGACCCCCAAATTTTGAGAAAATACAAATTGGCGTGTTTCCCATTCCATATCTCATATGGCGCCATTTCAACATAGTTTGACGGCACTCTATTCAGTGTAAAAGCAGCGGTTTCTAAAGCATAACCCCAAAAATATAATGGCAGTTCGGTGAATGACATCATAGATCTCACCATGTCCAACAAGGTTCGATTACGTCTCTCAGACACTCCATTCCTCTGTAGTGTTCCGGGTGGCGTAAGTTGTGAAACAATTCCACGACTCTTAAGATGCTCGCTAAATTCATAACTCAAATATTCTCCTCCACGATCCAATCGTAGAAATTTGATTTTCTTGTTACGATGGTTTTCCACCTTGTTCTGAAATTCTTTGGACTTTTCAAAAGTTTCAGACTTCTGCCTCATTAATTAAATATAACCATATCTATTTAAGTCGTTAGTAGAAGTTACAAAGTAGAGATATCCACCGCGTGCCGGTATACTCATCTGGCCACATACATTAATATGTATAATTTTCAACAAGTCACTCACCCATTCCATATAGACGGTGAACATCGTCTTAGTCTTTTTCCCATCAGAGAAGACTCGCAATTGTCAAATGATTCAAAATCAAAAGACTCCAAAATTCCATCATTATGGAGTTTCTTCACGCGTTTCTTTCCGATATGACCAAGGCGGCAGTGCCACAAAAATGTGGTATTTGTTTTATCAGTCTTCTTAAGACGTTTAGTATCAGTGTTAAAGACGTGATTACTACATTCAAGATCCATGATAAACACCCCATTCATAATAAGTGCGCAACCATAAAACATATCATTCAAATATATGGAACAACCATTGTTCTCTGACTTAAACGAATATCCACTTTGAAGAAAAAAGATCCTGATATAATGTTCTTGCATAAGGTTGGAACATAATAACAATTATTAAGTTCCATAACTAATCCCGAAGGTAGATGTAGAGGTAGAACGCCGTCGGCTTGAAGAAAAACTTGAACTCCATTCCCGACGGGCATCTGCACCTCATTCTTTGCCAGTCTTCGCGGCCTCAGCATTCCCTGTATCGAATTGCAAATGTGTGCAACTGATCCTGTATCAAATACCCAAGAATTCCAGTGAGGACCGGTAAGAAAAACATCTGTAACATGTATAACACTTATACCTGAGCTCGACATTTCAATCTTCTTTCTCTCTGCCAGATATTTCATGCAGTTTCTCTTTCAGTGACCCTTTCCCTTACAGAAGAAGCACTCAGTCTCTTTAGTGGTGCCGCCTTTAGTCTTTTCCATTGTGTAGGTCTTATCGGCACCCTTGCCCTTCTTGGCTTTGCCCTTTTTCTTGAAACTGGTGGTTTTGTTCACCATCATCACATGATTGGTGTCTTTTTGCATTCTAGCCTCCATAGTCTTGAGCATGGCGAACAATTCATTCATGCTCTTATCCATTTTGTTCATGTTATAATTCATGATAAAGCCATTATAGCTCGTCGGGATAGGCTCAAGGAGAAGATCAGTACCGAGCATAGCGGAGATCGGAAACCCCAAAGTTTCCTATCTTTACTCGTAACCAACTAGCTTTATTACATGTTCACTTACTGGACTTCCTTCTGCCATCTTAGAGTCCCATAAGCCCTTGGTTATCTCATAAAGTTCGGCTCATTCCTGTGTTTGGTACAGAGCGTTCAACTTCACAATAATGTGGTAGGCACTAAAGTTCTCAAAACATTTTTGAATCTCTGGTTCCATGCAGGTAAGTATCAGGCATTGTACTACAGTGTAGTCATCACTACGAGTGGTATAGACATTCGTAACATCCATGGGGACATTCGGAAGTGGTGAATCACCGAGAGGTTGCTCTAGAACATATTCAGAATTCCAGTGAGGACCGGTAAGAAAAACATCTGTAACATGTACCCCCCCCCCCCCCCCCCCCCCCCCCCCCCCCCCCCCCCCCCCCCCCCCCCCCCCCCCCCCCCCCCCCCCCCCCCCCCCCCCCCCCCCCCCCCCCCCCCCCCCATATTCTTTCTTAGCACTCCTAAGGATAATCCTCAGAGTACAGACCCAGTCCGCATAGTTACTGCCAGATGCAGTTAGTGTCTCTTTCTCGAGCATCGGACCAAAGTTAAAGGTGGTGTTGCGTGCCATCTCATCTACAACAAAATATGCAAATTCACTTAGACATTGTTCATAATTA
Organism: Thinopyrum obtusiflorum; assembly: GCA_036873465.1. Classification (NCBI taxonomy): domain Eukaryota; kingdom Viridiplantae; phylum Streptophyta; class Magnoliopsida; order Poales; family Poaceae; genus Thinopyrum; species Thinopyrum obtusiflorum. The sequence continues at coordinate 701 of JAAAWM010011963.1, read as the reverse complement.
ATTGCAACTCAAATTAACAATTTTAATTTAAAGTGTGCTCCCACTAAAACCAATATCCCTCATAACTAATTACTAGTGATTCAAGATCCATGTCTCAATTACTGCGCCATTAATGTGACATCACTGATGATGAAAAATTAGACTGATAGGTCAACTTGTTGATCACATCTCCATGTGACTCTAGTTCATCTTTCGATGGGCATGTTCCGAAGTCAAGACATTCTTGCTAAGTTTGTCAAGACAACCAAGTGCCCTTGCTGTGCAAACCATTCGTACCCACCTCATATGTGTCAAGTCAATCATACCCATGTGACATGGCGCACCTCAAAATGGCATGTATTACAGACAGTGGTTCACTTGGGAGAACACTAACTACTTGATACTTTCTATGAGAGATCACCTTATAAAATACGTCTAACGCACATCAAACAAGGTGCATAAAAGAGATTAACATCACATGCAGTTAGTATACGTCATATGGCATAGCCCCTTCGCGCTGAATAAAATCCCGGATGTCGTGTTCGCTTCCTTCAACTTCTTTTGGCGGAGAACACCTTCTTTGCGTATGGCATAGCGTCGAGCTCCATCGATGCATGATTGTCATCTTCATGTCCTCGCAATTATAACTATTGTTATCTTTATAGCTAATAATATAAATACATTACATGAAGTTTGACACATAGATCAATTAAATAAATGAC